>RCUC01115949.1:0-13672 GCA_003697995.1 Taxidea taxus jeffersonii | reverse complement strand
ACCTGACTTGGGATGGCTTAACTTGAGAAGTGCAATCTTTATAGGCCTATCGTAAGTAACGCTTTAACCATACTGAACAGGTTTTGTGTTTATGTGTACCCACCAGCTGAAGCTGATGTGTTTTTAGAATAGACATTAGTCAATGCAGATTATTAGTGTTGACCACGTGGCGTGCTGGTTTGAAAGGTGAAAAAAAGCATTGGAAGATGTGAGTTCCTGGTTAGCTAAGGAGCAAGTTCCTCAACTGAGCTATGAATTCTTGGCTTATTAATAGGTACTGGTTATCACCTTTTAAAACTTATGGACAGAGCTTGGAAACCATCAAAAAAGATAACAAATGCTGTAAAGAATGGTTTAATCATTAGGAAGAGGACAACTGGCTGGTAAATTTGAGATTTCAGGGGAAGCTGAAGGGGCTGATCTAAAGACTTGGAAGGCTTCTCTGGAGAAGTTGGTTGATGTCTTCGACAATGAAGGTTACTGTTCAAGATCTGTGTTTCATGTTTTTGAAAAGGGAACAGGAGATTATTGTAAGAGAGGCTACCTTTGATGCTCCTCCCTGAGAAGTGATCATTTATGCTTAGTAACTCATCCGTGGAAAATTTTTCCTGAGGTGAACCAAATATTGAACATATGTAGGGTCCCTAGAGCAATGATAACTGCTGATTCTGATTATAAAGAAACCTACTGGGAAAGGAGACTCCTTCAGTCCACATTTGGCTTGAATCAGATTTCGAGGAACAAAAGTTACCTTATGCCAACCAAAATATTTTCAAATATAGATCTATACTTTGTGTTTGGTTTTATATTTTAAATATATGTTTGTCAAAGTGTGTATCTAAACTGAGAGGTTTTTCTTTTTATGATTAGTATTTGGCATTTTATTTTATTTTTTATTTTTAAAATTTTAAAATTTTTTATATAAACATATAATGTAACCCCACCCCCCTCTCCCAACACCCCTCCCCCCCCCACTCCCTCAGTTTGTTTTATGACATTAAGAGTCTCTTTTGGTTTGTCTCCCTCCCGATCCCATCTTGTTTTATTTATTCTTAATACAGTCCCAATAGTTCATTTTTGCCCTTGCTTCCTTTGCCTTTGGCGTTGTTCCTAGGAAGAAGTTGCTGTGGCTGAGGTCGAAGAGGTTGCTGCCTGTGTTCTCCTCAAGGATTTTGATGGATTCCTTTCTCACGTTGAGGTCCTTCATCCATTTTGAGTCTTATTTTCGTGTGTGGTGTAAGGAAATGGTCCAATTACATTTTTCTGCATGTGGCTGTCCAGTATTCCCAACACCATTTGTTGAAGAGGCTGTCTTTTTTCCATTGGATATTCTTTCCTGCTTTGTCGAAGATTAGTTGACCATAGAGTTGAGGGTCTATTTCTGGGCTCTCTATTCTGTTCCATTGATCTATGTGTCTGTTTTTGTGCCAGTACCATACTGTCTTGATGATGACAGCTTTGTAATAGAGCTTGAAGTCTGGAATTGTGATGCCACCAACTTTGGCTTTCTTTTTCAACATTCCTTTGGCTATTCGAGGTCTTTTCTGGTTCCATATAAATTTTAGGATTATTTGTTCCATTTCCTTGAAAAAATTGGATGGGATTTTGATAGGCATTGCATTAAATGTGTAGATAGCTTTAGGTAGCATAGACATTTTCACAATATTTATTCTTCCAATCCATGAGCATGGAACATTTTTCCATTTCTTTGTGTCTTCCTCAATTTCTTTTATGAGTACTTTATAGTTTTCTGAGTATAGATTCTTTGCCTCTTTGGTTAGGTCTATTCCTAGGTATCTTATGGTTTTGGGTGTAATTGTAAATGGGATTGATGCCTTAATTTCTCTTTCTTCTGTCTTGTTGTTGGTGTAAAGAAATGCAACTGATTTCCGTGCATTGATTTTATAACCTGACACTTTACTGAATTCCTGTACAAGCTCTAGCAGTTTTGGAGTGGAGCCTTTTGGGTTTTCCACATATAGTATCATATCATCTGCAAGGAGTGATAGTTTGACATCTTCTTTGCCGATTTGGATGCCTTTAATTTCTTTTTGTTGTCTGATTGCTGAGGCTAGGACTTCTAGTACTATGTTGAATAGCAGTGGTGATAACGGACATCCCTGCCGTGTTCCTGACCTTAGTGGAAAAGCTCTCAGTTTTTCTCCATTGAGAATGATGTTTGCGGTGGGTTTTTCATAGATGGCTTTGATAATATTGAGGTATGTGCCCTCTATCCCTACACTTTGAAGAGTTTTGATCAGGAAGGGATGCTGTACTTTGTCAAATGCTTTTTCAGCATCTATTGAGAGTAGGTTTGGTTCTTGTTCTTTCTTTTGTTAATGTATTATATCACATTGATTGATTTGCGGATGTTGAACCAACCCTGCTGCCCTGGAATAAATCCCACTTGGTCATGGTGAATAATCCTTTTAATGTACTGTTGGATCCTATTGGCTAGTATTTTGGTGAGAATTTTCGCATCTGTGTTCATCAAGGATATTGGTCTGTAATTCTCTTTTTTGATGGGATCCTTGTCTGGTTTGGGGATCAAGGTGTTGCTGGCCTCATAAAATGAGTTTGGAAGTTTTCCTTCCATTTCTGTTTTTTGGAACAGTTTCAGGAGAATAGGAATTAATTTTTCTTTAAATGTTTGGTAGAATTCCCCTGGGAAGCCATCTGTCCCTGGGCTTTTGTTTGTTTGGAGATTTTTGATGACTGTTTCAATCTCCTTACTGGTTATGGGTCTATTCAGGTTTTCTATTTCTTCCTGGTTCAGTTTTGGCAGTTTATATGTCTCTAGGAAAGTATCCATTTCTTCCAGATTGTCAAATTTGTTGGCATAGAGTTGCTCATAATATATTCTTATAATTGTATTTCTTTGGTATTGGTTGTGATCTCTCCTCTTTCATTCATGATTTTATTTATTTGGGTCCTTTCTCTTTTCTTTTGGATAAGTCTGGCCAGGGGTTTATCAATCTTATTAATTCTTTCAAAGAACCAGCTCCTAGTTTCATTGATTTGTTGTTTTTTTGGTTCTATTTCATTGATTTCTGCTTTGATCTTTATTATTTCTCTTCTCCTGCTGGGTTTAGGCTTTCTTTGTTGTTCTTTCTCGAACTCCTTTAGGTGTAGGGTTAGGTTGTGTATTTGAGACCTTTCTTGTTTCTTGAGAAAGGCTTGTATCACTATATATTTTCCTCTCAGGACTGCCTTTGCTGTGTCCCACAGATTTTGGACCGTTGTGTTTTCATTATCATTTGTTTCCATGTTTTTTTTCAATTCTTCTTTAATTTCCTGGTTGACCCATTCATTCTTTAGAAGGATGCTGTTGAGTCTCCATGTATTTGTGCTCTTTCCAAATTTCCTCTTGTGATTGAGTTCTAGCTTCAGAGCATTGTGGCCTGAAAATATGCAAGGAATGATCCCAGTCTTGGTACTGGTTGAGACCTGATTTATGACCCAGGATGTGATCTATTCTGGAGAATGTTCCATAGGCACTAGAGAAGAATGTGTATTCTGTTGCTTTGGGATGGAATGTTCTGAATATATCTGTGATGTCCATCTGGTCCAGTGTGTCATTTAAGACCTTTATTTCCTTGTTGATCTTTTGCTTAGATGATCTGTCCATTTCAGTGAGGGGAGTGTTAAAGTCCCCTACTATTATTGTATTCTTGTCAATGTGTTTCTTTGATTTTGTTATTAATTGGTTTATATAGTTGGCTGCTCCCATGTTAGGGGCATAGATATTTAAAATTGTTAGATCTTCTTGTTGGACAGACCCTTTGAGTATGATATAGTGTCCTTCCTCATCTCTTACTATAGTCTTTGGCTTAAAATCTAATTGATCTGATATAAGGATTGCCACCCCAGCTTTCTTCTGATGTCCATTAGCATGATAAATTGTTTTCCACACCCTCACTTTCAATCTAGAGGTGTCTTCGGGTCTAAAATGAATTTCTTGTAGGCAGCATATTGATGGGGTTTGTTTTTTTATCCATTTTTTATCCATTTATCCATTTTATCCATTTTATCCATTTTTTATCCATTTATCCTGTGTCTTTTGATTGGGGCATTTAGCCCATTTACATTCAGGGTAACTATTGAGAGATATGAATTTAGTGCCATTGTATTGCCTGTAGGGTGATTGTCTATATCACCCTATATAGAGACTATATATTGTCTCTGTTCCTTTCTGATAATACTTTTAGTTTCTCTCTTTGCTTAGAGAACCCCTTTCAATATTTCCTGTAGAGCTGGTTTGGTGTTTGCAAATTCTTTCAGTTTTTGTTTGTCCTGGAAGCTTTTTATCTCTCCTTCTATTTTCAATGATAACCTAGCTGGATAAAGTATTCTTGGCTGCATGTTTTTCTCGTTTAGTGCTCTGAATATATCATGCCAGTTCTTTCTGGCCTGCCAGGTCTCTGTGGATAAGTCTGCTGCCAATCTAATATTTTTACCATTGTATGTTACAGACTTCTTGTCCCGTGCTGCTTTCAGGATTTTCTCTTTGTTGCTAAGACTTGTAAATTTTACTATTAGATGACGGGGTGTGGACCTATTCTTATTGATTTTGAGGAGGATTCTCTGCACCTCCTGGATTTTGATGCTTGTTCCCTTTGCCATATTAGGGAAATTCTCTATGAAAATTCTCTCCAATATACCTTCTGCTCCCCTCTCTCTTTCTTCTTCTTCTGGAATCCCAATTATTCTAATGTTGTTTCATTTTATGGTATCACTTATCTCTCGAAATCTCCCCTTGTGGTCCAGTAGTTGTTTGTCTCTCTTGGCATTTTATTTTTTTACTTTATTATTATTATTTTTTTAGTTTTTAGAGAAAAATAGAGAGCATGCAAGCCATGGGGGAGGGGCCGAGGGAGAGGGAGAGAACGAATCTTAAGCAGGCTCCACACTCAGCATGCAGCCTGATGTGGGGCTCGATCTCACAACCCGGGAAATCATGACCTGAGTGGAAACCAGAAGTCAGACACTTAACTGACTGAGCCACCCAGGTGGCCCTTGGTGAATAGTAATTTTTGTTATGATTGATCAGACTGCTTGTACCACATTGTAGCTTTATGATCTTGAGTAAGCTGCAGTTTCCCCATCTTTAAAATCTGTAAAAATAAATTATCTTGGGGCACCTGGGTGGCTCAGTGGGTTAAGCCTCTGCCTTTGGCTCAGGTCATGATCTCAGGGTCCTGGGATTGAGCCCCACATCGGGCTCCCTGCTCAGTGGGGAGCCTGCTCCCCCCACCTCTTTCTGCCTGCCTCTCTGCCTACTTGTGCTCTCTCTCTCTGTCAAATAAATAAAATCTTTAAAAAATTAAAAAAAATAAATAATCTTATGTGTTGATTCTATTTAGCAAGCGTATGCTTTTATAGTCTTTGATCTGTGCTCTGTGTTCTTCAGGTATTAGTTCTTCTAACTTTTGTAATAGGCTAATGAGGCAGATACCATTCAGATCCCTATTTTATAGATAACTAACTGAGGGAATGAGAGATTAAATATTGTTTCCAAGGTGACACAACTAGTAAGTAGCAGAGGTGAGATTCAAATCTAGACCCTCGAGCTCCAGAGTCTGAGTGTGTAATGTCTATTCCATGCCACAAAGCACCCGTCCAACTCACGGCACATGGTAGAGGCCAAGCAGATGTCAGTTCTTTTCCCATCTTCTCAAGAAGTACCTTTGGAAATTGTTGTGGGAGGCAAAATGTGAATTTATCAGCCTGCCAACATGCTTTCCTAAAATGTCCATGTTTGTGTCACAGCAGCATCCCTGCGGTCTTTGGGGGTGCCAAGAAATATGTGAACATACCTCTTTCTGATGAGGCCCCTCTTGGGTCATCTTTTCTGTTGAAATGTTGGATTTCCAGGAAGCAAGACAACCGCATGCACTCGTGTGTGCAGTGATAGCCTGTAGAGCAGCTGTCAGTGATGACAGTTTGGAGCAGAGCAGCTGGAGGGCAGGGCTGATGTTTCCAATGACCAAGAACAAGGTAAGGCAGCCAAAGGGATTGCATCTGACAGTAGTGTGCTCCTCACCCCCGGCCAGCTGCTGCTCAGGGGGTAAGGAGCATCAGAGCTCTTGATGAAGATGCTTTAGGAATTACAGGTGAGGCAGTCTGTACTCTGTAAGACTGTCCCAAGAAAATCAACCCTGGGTTATTTCATACACTGGAGGATTTGTGGCATCCTTGACTCCCAGATATAAAATGGTGGTAAATCTGCCAGTCACAGCAACAATTAAGACCCCAAACCAAAATATGCCACCACACCTTGCTGCCCTTGGGTAAGAGGTGGTGTTATCAGCCCTACTGAGAAGGGCTTGCTAGGGTGTACCTGGGGTTGTGTGTAGAAAGCTCCCTTACTTCTCAAAATCAAGGGGGCAGCGGGGAACCCCCTGGCATCAGCAGCAGCTGGGAGCTTGTTACAAAGGCAAATTCTCATCCCTGATCTCCCACCTGTGAATCAGAACCTGCATTTTAATGAGATTCCCCAACGATTTGCATGCGCATTAAAGTTTGAGAAGCATCATCATTCTAGATAGAATATGGACTTTGGAGTAAGAGGGTCCAGTGTTGAAATCAAGACTTCGTCTCTTACTAGCTCTGTAACAATGGTAAGGCCACCTAACTTTCCCAAGCCTCAGTTTTCTGGTCTCTAGAAAGACCTAACAATCTTCCTCCTGGGATAGTAGGCACATCACAAGCCTTCAACAAATGTCATTTTCCTTTCTCCCCATCTCTCTTCCATTGGAGGACACAGTCAGGAAAACCAGTTAAACTGCCTGGTGGTCCTTAGGGAATCATGATTGTAGAAAATGTGGCAAGATGAAGAGAGGATGATATTCTTTCTCCCTGCCCCCTCCTCACTCCTCCTTTCTTTCTGTAGTGAGAGACATGATACTTACTACATTCCAGCTGAGGCATCCTGGGCCATGACAAACGCTGGGAGCAAGGACTGATCTGGGTGTAACCAGGGTAGGGAGAAGCCAGGACCCTTGGCTCAAATGTCAGTCAGGAGGAACAAATTAAGTTTCTAAGACAAAATCTGGGACTGATGGCAAAGGACAGATCTTCAAAGGAATAGCCTAGAAGGAAAGTTCAGATCCAGGAAATTGATTAGGCAGATGGTGGGGGAATGAGGATCAGAGAGACATCTGGGAATAAGGAAGATGAATCCCAACTTGTCAGGACACTTTCCGCTCTTTTTACTACATCCTCTTCGGTGCTCTCAGTGTCTCTACACATTACCTAGGTACCTGTAACTTTGTGCAGAATCCCTGATTTATGTTTAGACTGTTCTATTCTAGACTGAAAGCATTTTGAGGATGAATATTATCTTGAAGATGTTTTGTTTCACTTGTTTATACATCTAGAATATATAAATCAATACTGTTTGCTGAATGGTGAATAAATGAAATTTTTTGCTTCCAATGGTACCATTCCATCACAGTCTACTCCTTACTGTAATCCATGGGGCCTTTAATCGAGCAGTGAGGCTCTCCAAGAACAAGTGCCTCCCAGTTGGTCCCTAGTCCCATAATGCCTCCAGCAGGTAGCACCCTGGCTTTCCTGCTGCCCCCGCCTTCTTACAGCTAGTGTCCTAAGCATTGAGAAGACACTGGGAGGGGAAAGATACAAAGCAGGGCAGAATCCCTAGCCTACCACTTCTCCTTTGTCCATGGTTTTGACTATGGTTGCACTGAGAGCCTGTTACTCCCCCGGGGACCAGCTGCCTCCGTTTCCAGGAGATTATGGAGGCTAGAAATTATGGAGGCCTTTTTTCTTTAAAGATTATATTTGTTTGTTTATTTATTAATGAGTGAGAAAGAGCATAAGCAGGGAGAGCAGCAGGTAGATGGGTAAGCAGTCTCCTTGGAACCTGATGGGGGACTTGATCCCAGGACACTGGGATAGTGACCTGAGCTGAGGAGATGCTTAACCTACTGTGCCACCCAGGCGTCCTTAATAACTTGACTTTTTTAAAACTGAAGAGTCACCTGTCAGCTCCCTGGATAGCTCAGGATGTCAGTCCCTGAGGATCTAGTTCAGTAGTTTACCTGAACTCATGGGTGCATTGAAATTGGCCTGTGGGAGACAGACGTAGAAGCCAGCCTCTCCACTCTGGAGGAGAAGAGTCCAGCAGTCAGGTATTGCCAGGAACCCTTGGCAGGGGCCAGGCAAAGGCTTCAATGCTGTGCCCCCATGATTAGGGCTGCTTAGTGAGTTTGGCTGCTTTCCAGAAATGGCTGTTCAGAAGAACAGAGCACAGTCCCTCAAGCAGGCCCTGGGGCCTCAGGATTTGAGATAAATTGCCATTGGGGGTCACTCATCCTGTAAATTAAAAGTATTTCAATTCATTGCATATAAGCTCCAGAGCTTGTAATTGTGGCTCAGCAAGACCATCTGCAGCCAGGCACTTCCTCACAGGAGAGGAGTAGGGATGCTGGAGGGCGGAGTGGCCCATGGAACTTCGATGTTGTAAGTGAATGCGTGAACGGAAACCTTTGCTCTTACTGCCCCCGCCCCCAACTCTTCCCAGCAGGCCTTTTATCAAGTTCTGGCTTTCCGAACCACACATCATTGTCCTTCGAAGACCCCAAGCAGAGATGAGGGACCGGGAGGAGTTGGGGGGTGGGGATGTGGGTGTGCAATGACCCCGGGCTCTGCGCTCAGCAAGGTAAGTTCTGAGAATGGTTTCGAACCTCTTCTCTACCCTATCTTCTTCCTTTTTTTTTTTTTTTCTGTTTCATGGGGGTGGATGAGGTGGGCAGGAGGGTTGGGATGGAGAGAGGAAAGAGCAATGAAAGTGGGGAAGGGAGAGTACTGGGCACTTGGGGACCACGTGAGCCTCTCTTTCATGTTCATTTGTTTATAGTATCCAGTTCAGGAGCTCCTTTGCTTTTCCAGTCCCCAGGCTTTCTTCGTATTTCAGCAGAAGGTCTGAGTACCCCAGCCATGAAAAGAACCATGTCCAGATGAGATGTGGCTCAGGACAAAGGAACACACAAAGGCTATCTGAAGAAGGAAGGTCTCAATACCAGCGTTGTCTGTCTTGTGATCAGTTACGGAAAGGAAGTCTTTTTGTAACTATGCATAT
Organism: Taxidea taxus jeffersonii; assembly: GCA_003697995.1. NCBI lineage: Eukaryota > Metazoa > Chordata > Mammalia > Carnivora > Mustelidae > Taxidea > Taxidea taxus. The sequence goes on along the minus strand of RCUC01115949.1, from coordinate 4,569 downwards.
TCTCTTCCTCGATTTTACATGTGTGTGTGTGTGTGTGTGAATTCATCAGTTCCTCTTCTCTCTTCATCCTCCCCACCTTTATCCAGTGTAAGGTGGTTAACCCCATAATTGGGCATTTATGTTGTTGGATATCAAACTAAGATCACATCTCAACTAGGAGTGAATGTGCCCAGAGCTCAAGTCACACGTGGCATATTCTATGTCTTTCTCTTTCTTTTTAGGGGGCAGATGAGTGTACCCTCAGTTGTGTAAGGGGCAGTTGCATCACCTTTGGGATCAAATGATGCTGTTTATTTTCCTTTTGGGGAAGTTCTAATCTTGGAAGAGAGAGGGTGGACTGTGCTCACTTACTCACTGCTCAGCATCCTTCCCACGTTGTCTGAGGTCTCCATGGCAGGCCGGGGGAGGCCAGAAGTCGCATTTCTTCCAATTCCCTTTCCTGCAGGGTTTGGCTGGAGCTTGGCCATGAGAGGTTCTCAGATGAGATAGGGAAGATGGAAAAAAGGGAAAGCCACTCCCCAGAAACCACTGCAGTCAGGTGTGGAGGCAGCTGGGGCTCCCCAGTGAGCTCTTGAAGACCCCACCTCTTCCCTACCCCCACTACCTCCCTGCTGGAGCCAGAGATGGGGCAGCCTCCAAGACGCCCAAGAATTTCAGCCATTACTTGCTATGGCTCCCCTACCCACTTCTCTTCCTGCTCTCGAAAAGTCCGGGTGAGACTGGTTTCTATGTGAAATCCTTAGCTTTGTATTAAGATTTTAATGTTCCGGGAATACACAGACAATTGATTTTTGTTTTCCCTGATGAGTGCCTGTTCCCAGCCTCAATGTCTCGGTACAGGGCACACACCCTTGTCTCCCATCACCTGACCACCCCTGCTTCTGATGGGCTTGAACTTCTCAGCACTTTGCCCAGCAGTGTTTGCTGTGGTGAATTCTGTCCTCATGTCCAGACAGGCACGGCGAGTGAGAGAACACGAGAGTGTTCTGTACTGTCTCACCACAGCCACTGTATGGGTCTGGTGACAAGGGAAGTGTCAGCCTGGAGTCAGTCACCTGCTCTTGAGCTGGGGGTTGTAAGGGGGTTGTTGACCTTGCCCAGAAGCACCAGAATCTAGACAGAGGCTGCCCAGAGTCTGTGAGGCCAGAGCCCTGCTGATGGAAGGGACCTCGCTTCTGCCGTAGGTGCCCAGCCTTGACCACACCGGGTCCAGACACAGACGAGCCTCTCGATGGAGCTCGGAGCGGATCTGCAGGAACCCCTGACACTGAGTGGGGCCTCCGTGGAAGGGATGGTGAGCACGGACTCTGGAGTCCGACTGCTGGCAGTTAGGAGCTGTGTGACCATTGTCAAGTTTCTACACCCTTGGCCCTTAGTTTTCTATCTGTACAATGGGCATACTGCATTAATAATATCTGCCTCCTAGGGATGTTAATCCAGGTAATGTGCTTGGAACAGGATCTGACTCATAGTGAGTGTTAGGTGAGAATAAGCTATTGCTATGATACCAAGGAAAGACAAGTTCTGGAAATAACGGAACCTCAGGGCAAGAGGGGAAGAGAGTTTGAGGACAGAATCTCTAGTCCAGGCTGCTGTGGACTCACACCAGTTTCCTTCGGGGAGTGGGGAGGCTGCAGGTGGAAACGAGGGGAGGTTTCTCACTCAACTCTGGGAGGCAGTGGGGCCTGTGTTGGCGCTCTAACAGAGTGGGGGAGGTGGAGGCAGCCTCTTCCTTGGCAGAGAACACAGCCCAGTAGGGCAGCGTGAACTGGAAGGGAGGTGACAGTGCCTGGCAGAGCATGTGTGCCTGGGAGCTGACCGGGCTTGCTCTGGGCCGCATGCCAGACCCCCTTGAGATCACCTAAAAGAGCTGAGGGGAGACTTGGCAAGAGGCGGAAGGTCCCATTTTAGTAGAAGGTGTGAGCGCTGGGTTATACTTAGATCAGAAAACAGTCCCTTGAGTGGAAAATAACCCAGGGCTTTGGTGACAGACAGACCTGGTTGGAATCCCACCCCTGCCACCGACTAAACTGTAAATATGTGGCGAGCAGGGGCCCTCTTATCCGATACAGAGTCCCTAGGAGTCAGTACTTGCGGGAGTGCATGTCATGTCCTGGAACCTCAGTTTCCCCATCTGTAACATGGAGAGAGTGCAGCGACCACGACCTTGATGCAGGATGGCATCAGACAGTGCCCGCAGGCACCTGAAGCTCCTACTGGAAACTATGTTCCTTCTGTTTTATAGTAAATATTCGGTATCTTGCTTAAAATAGAAACACAATACATTTCTTGAGTCAAACTGATAAATGCTGCTTTAGTGCAGTAAATGGAGTCTGTTCTGCACTTGCCAAAGTTTAGCTCCTTTCAGAGAAGAGATCATACCTCTTTCAGGCTTTTCCCCCCAGTGTGATCGGTACTTTTCATGCTCCATGCTTTCTGATGAAAATCAAAATATAGCCAGGTATTGGTAAGTACCGCTGACCTTTAGAAGAGTAAAGGCGGAAGACAGGTTACTAAATACTCGAAAGGTGCTATGATCTGACTTGGAAAAGCTACGAGGTAGGAAAATATATCGTTTTGGACTCAATGATTCGTAATAGGTAGACACTACACATTACTATTAGGCCTCTCCTTTGCATGCACATTGGACGTGCTTTCTGACCGACTGTGTTCAGGCAAGCTTGGAATAATGGAGTTGCTACTTGCTTTTGTGCCCATGCAGGGCGTCCAGAGATGGCTGAATCATCAAGAGGAAAGGGTCTGTTTCACGTCCAGTTCTCTCTCTTCCTCCTGACCCTTTCCAGTCAATCCTCCATGCCGTGCCACTGGACACCGGGCACCTAAGCTTACTAAACCTGACCCCAAGTTTTCAAGTCGTCAGATCACCTCGCTCTAGCTTGCAGGTGCTTCCATTCCTCTCTTATGTTGCACAATGCATGGGTTTTATTGTTGCTCTTTTCTTCTGAGTCAGGATAATCTTTGGGTTGATATTATATTCTGAATGACTGAAATTGCTTGCTATGTTAACTGCCAGGGTGCGTATGATGGACTCAATTCTTTCGAAGGAGAAGGAAGCAGGCAGGCTTCAAATGTACTGCTAATGCTGGTATGCCTCCACATGACTTGATTTTGTACCCCGGCCTACTTAGTCAATCGACATGTTTATTTTAGAAGATGTGATGTATTGTTAAAAGCAAAATCACTGCTTGGAAAGTTTCTTCATTTCTGACACCCTTCAATTCTGTTTCGAGATCAGAGAGACCTTCCCGTTGTGCAGAAAATATGATTTATTGATGGGGTATAAATTTTTTTTAAAAACAAGTCAAGACTACTTAATATGAGCATATCCGCTGAATGGCCGGAATAACAAGACATATCAAAATGTGAATCACCACTATCAGATGCAAGCTTTTAACAACTTTAATTGATATAATTATAATTAGTATGCAATATGTCTTACAACAGATGTAGATACAATGACATAAAATATCAAAGAAGTTGCACATCCATCTTTAAGTGATGTTGGCTAACTCACCCCAAGAAAGCAATCTGGCATTGGTCTCTTGGTTAGCACTATTACCAGTACCAACCAGCACTTGAAAAATCAAAGTTGAAATGGTACATTCATTTGCCAAAAAGAGGTTAAAGGCAAAGAAGGTGAATCAACGTGCAAATCAACACGGCCCAGTTGCAAAATTCATTTCCCACACACAAGGGATCGAACCATGCATCCTTGCAAGCAAGATGAAGGGCAAACGGATGACATCAAACCAAAACCAACTCCACCAAGAACTCCGAAGACTTCAGGATGGTGAAGGCCACAGGCCAACTGCTCTCAGCGCTCAGGTGTCCATCTTCTGTTCCCCTAACCTCCTGGATCCTAACTCAAGAGTCTGTGAGACCCAGTTCTGGGGATGTCTTTCCATTCGGAGATAGGAACCACTCTCCTGGTCCCAGGCACAGTTTACCCTGCAGTCAGTTGCACGGGGGGGGGGGGGGGTCGCTCAGCTGGGCCAGCTGCCTGCTGTGGCCAAGATACAGCTGTCGTTTATAGATTTAAGTCGAAACAATACACCAGTGTAACAACAAATAAGAAACTGAAACTGAGATCACTTATATATCTGTGTAATACTTAAGATGCCTATAAATATTTTTCTCCAGAAACCGAAAACACTGTAGACATCATTTCATGAATCCTCACAACACATCTGTGAGGTAGCATGGGGTGAGGTCAATAGGAAAGCATCACCCTCAGTTAAGAAATGAAGACAGACATCCAGGGAGGGCAGGAGACTTCACTGGGGCCAAGAGAGAAGAAAACAAAGTCGAATCCCACTCCTCATCATTTGCAGTCTATGGTCTAGAAGAGCCTGCTTGCCTCCTTCCTGCTCTGACAGTCTATCACTTTATGACTAGTCCTATTCCTGGATTAAATATGGTGATTTTAGATCTACTGGAGCAATTTCCCTTGGACAGACCTGGACAGAATCTCTTCCTGATGTGGAGGACGTTAATTATCAGCATGTATTTCCGGTGTGTGTGTGTGTGTGTGTGTGTGTGTGTGTGTGT
>RCUC01115948.1:0-23751 GCA_003697995.1 Taxidea taxus jeffersonii | reverse complement strand
TTAGACCTGAAGACACCTCCAGATTGAAAGTGAGGGGGTGGAAAACAATTTACCATGCTAATGGACATCAGAAGAAAGCTGGGGTGGCAATCCTTATATCAGATCAATTAGATTTTAAGCCAAAGACTATAATAAGAGATGAGGAAGGACACTATATCATACTCAAAGGGTCTGTCCAACAAGAAGATCTAACAATTTTAAATATCTATGCCCCTAACATGGGAGCAGCCAACTATATAAACCAATTAATAACAAAATCAAAGAAACACATTGACAAGAATACAATAATGGTAGGGGACTTTAACACGCCCCTCACTGAAATGGACAGATTATCCAAGCAAAAAATCAACAAGGAAATAAAGGTCTTAAATGACACACTGGAGCAGATGGACATCACAGATATATTCAGAACACTCCATCCCAAAGCAACAGAATACACATTCTTCTCTAGTGCCCATGGAACATTCTCCAGAATAGATCACATCCTGGGTCATAAATCAGGTCTCAACCGGTATCAAAAGACTGGAATCATTCCCCGCATATTTTCAGACCACAATGCCCTGAAGCTAGAACTCAATCACAAGAGGAAATTTGGAAAGAGCACAAATACATGGAGACTCAACAGCATCCTTCTAAAGAATGAATGGGTCAACCAGGAAATTAAAGAAGAATTGAAAAAAATCATGGAAACAAATGATAATGAAAACACAACGGCCCAAAATCTGTGGGACACAACAAAGGCAGTCCTGAGAGGAAAATATATAGTGATACAAGCCTTTTTCAAGAAACAAGAAAGGTCTCAAATACACAACACCTAACCCTACACCTAAAGGAGCTCGAGAGAGAACAACAAAGAAAGCCTAAACCCAGCAGGAGAAGAGAGATAATAAAGATCAAAGCAGAAATCAATGAAACAGAAACCAAAAAAACAATAGAACAAATCAATGAAACTAGGAGCTGGTTCTTTGAAAGAATTAATAAGATTGATAAATCCCTGGCCAGACGTATCAAAAAGAAAATAGAAAGGACCCAAATAAATAAAATCATGAATGAAAGAGGAGAGATCACAACCAACACCAAAGAAATACAAACAATTATAAGAACATATTAGGAGCAACTCTATGCCAACAAATTTGATAATCTGGAGGAAATGGATGCTTTCCTAGAGACATATAAACTGCCAAAACTGAACCAGGAAGAAATAGAAAACCTGAATAGACCCATAACCAGTAAGGAGATTGAAACAGTCATCCAAAATCTCCAAACAAACAAAAGCCCAGGGCCAGATGGTTTTCCAGGGGAATTCTACCAAACATTTAAAGAAGAATTAATTCCTATTCTCCTGAAACTGTTCCAAAAAATAGAAATGGAAGGAAAACTTCCAAACTCATTTTATGAGGCCAGCATCACCTTGACCCCCAAACCAGACAAGGATCCCATCAAAAAAGAGAATTACAGACCAATATCCTTGATGAACACAGATGCAAAAATTCTCACCAAAATACTAGCCAATAGGATCCAACAGTACATTAAAAGGATTATTCACCATGACCAAGTGGGATTTATTCCAGGGCAGCAAGGTTGGTTCAACATCCGCAAATCAATCAATGTGATAGAATACATTAACAAAAGAAAAAACAAGAACCATATGATACTCTCAATAGATGCTGAAAAAACTTTTGACAATGTACAGCATCCCTTCCTTATCAAAACTCTTCAGTGTAAGGATAGAGGGCACATATCTCAATATTATCAAAGCCATCTATGAACAACCCACTGCAAATATCATTCGTAATGGAGAAAAACTGAGAGCTTTTCCGCTAAGGTCAGGAACACGGCAGGGATGTCCGTTATCACCACTGCTATTCAACATAGTACTATAAGTCCTAGCCTCAGCAATCAGACAGCAAAAAGAAGTTAAAGGCATCCAAATCAGAAAAGAAGAAGTCAAACTATCACTCTTTGCAGATGATATGATACTATATGTGGAAAACCCAAAAGGCTCCACTCCAAAACTGCTAGAACTTGTACAGGAATTCAGTAAAGTATCAGGATATAAAATCAATGCACAGAAATCAGTTGCATTTCTTTACACCAACAACAAGACAGAAGAAAGAGAAATTAAGGGGTCAATCCCATTTACAATTGCACCCAAAACCATAAGACACCTAGGAATAAACCTATCCAAAGAGGCAAAGAATCTATACTCAGAAAACTATAAAATACTCATGAAAGAAATCTAGGAGGACAGAAAGAAATGGAAAAATGTTCCATGCTCATGGATTGGAAGAACAAATATTGTGAAAATGTCTATGCTACCTAAAGCTAATTACACATTTAATCCAATGCCTATCAAAATCCCATCCAATTTTTTCAGAGAAATGGGACAAATAATCCTAAAATTTATATGGAACCCAAAAAGACCTTGAATAGCCAAAGAAATATTGAAAAGAAAGCCAAAGTTGGTGACATCACAGTTCCAGGCTTCAAGCTCTATTACAAAGCTGTCATCATCAAGACAGTATGGTACTGGCACAAAAACAGACACATAGATCAATGGAACAGAATAGAGAGCCCAGAAACAGACCCTCAACTCTATGGTCAACTAATCTTCAGCAAAACAGGAAAGAATGTCCAATGGAAAAAAGAGTCTCTTCAACAAATGGTGGTGGGAAAATTGGACAGCCACATGCAGAAGAATGAAACTGGATCATTTCCTAACACCACACACAAAATAGACTCAAAATGGATAAAGAACTCAATGTGAGCCAGGAATCCATCAAAATCCTTAAGGAGAACACAGACAGTAACCTCTTCGACCTCAGCCACAGCAACTTCTTCCTAGAAACATCGCCAAATGCAAGGGAAGCAAGGCCAAAAATGAACTATTGGGACTTCATCAAGATCAAAAGCTTTTGCACAGCAAAGGCAATAGTCAACAAAACCAAAAGACAGCTGACAGAATGGGAGAAGATATTCTCAAATGACATATCAGATAAAGGACTAGTATCCAAAATCTACAAAGGACTTACCAAACTCAACACTCAAATAACAAAGAATCTAATAAAGAAGTGGGCAGAAGACACGAACACACATTTCTGTAAAGCAGACATTCAGATGGTTAACAGACACATGAAAAAGTGCTCCACATCAATTGGCATCAGGGAAATACAAATCAAAACCACAAGGAGATACCACCTCACACCCATCAGAATGGCTAAAATTAACAAGTCAGGAAATGATAGATGTTGGTGGGGATGTGGAGGAAGGGGAACCATCCTGCACTATTGGTGGGAATGCAAGCTGGTGCAGCCACTCTGGAGAATATTATGGAGGTTCCTCAACAAGTTGAAAATAGAGCTACCCTACACCCAGAAAGTTCACTACTGGATATTTACCCTAAAGATAACAAATAGTGATCTAAAGCGGCATGCACACCCAGATGTTTATAGTAGAAATGTCCACAATAGCCAAACTATGGAATGAACCCAGATGTCCACCAACAGATGAATGGATAAAGAAGATGTAATATACAGATATAGATATACAGATATATATATATATATATATATATATATATATATATGCAATGGAATACTATGCAGCCATCAAAAGAAATGAAATCTTGCCATTCGCAACAACATGGATGGAAATAGAGGGTATTATGCTGAGTGAAATAAGTCAATCAGAGAACGACAATCATATGATCTCTCAGATATGAGTAATTTGAGAGGCAGGGTGGGGATTTTGGTGGGTAGGGAAGGAAAAAAATGAAACTAGATGGGATTGGGAAGGAGACAAACGATAAGAGACTTAATCTCACAAAACAAACTGAGGGTTGTTGGGGGTGGGGGATAGGGAGAGGGTGGTTGGGTTATGTATATTGAGTTATAGGACATTATGTACATATTACAATATGTAAGCCTGATGATTCACAGACCTGTACCCCTGGGGCAAATAATACATTATATGTGAACAAAAATAAATAAATAAACAAACAAATAAATAAATAAATAAAATTTTTTAAAAAAGAAAGAAGAACAATGCTGGGGGAGTCAAAACTCCAGGTTTACAATTATACTACAAAGCTGTAGGCATCCTAACAGTATGGTACTGGCACAAAAGTACACATAGTGACCAAGGGAACATGATAGAAGCTCAGATAGGACCCCACAATTATGTGGTCAATTAATCTTCCACAAAGCATGCAAGAATACTGAAAAGGAAAAGGACAGTCTTTACAACAAATGGTGTTGGAAAAACTGGACAGCTATGCATAAGAGAGTAAAATTACTTTGCTTCCTTACACCATATGGACAATTAAAATCTAAAGTTTCAAGACCTCAGTGGAAAACCTGAAACCATAAAAATCCTTCAAGTGGTAACAGACAGTAACTTCTTGACATGGACAAAAGCAACATTTTTCTAGACTGTCTCCTGAGGAAAAGGAAATAAAAGCAAAATTAATTACTCGGACTTTATCAAAATAAAAAGGTTTCTGCACAGATGAAGAACTATGAAGAAGTAATAATCACAAGACAAACTACTGAAAGGGAAAAGATAGTTGCAAATACCCTATGCAATAAAGGGATAGTGTCCAAAATATATAGAATGTATACAACTCAACACGAAAAAAACAAATAATCGAGTTAAAAAATAGAAGACATGAACAGACATTTCTCCAAAGAAGAAATACAGATGCCCAAATGTCTCATGAAAAGATGTTCACCATCACCCAACCTCAGGAAAACATAAATCAAAAGTATAATGAGACATTACCATATACTTTCAGAATGGCTCCCATCAACAGCATAAGGAACAACAGGTGTTGGGAGGATGTGGAAAAAGGGGAACCCTCGTGCACTATTGGTGGAACCTGCAAAGGTTTCCAGAGTGGTGCAGCCACTCTGGAAAACAGAATGGAGGTTCCTCAAGATGTTAAAAATAGAGCTACCTAAGATCCAGCAATCACACTGCTGGTATTTGCCCAAAGAATTCAAAAACAATTAACTCAAAAGGACACATGCACCTCTCTAGTTGTTGCAGCATTATTTACAAGATCACAATATGGAAGCCACCCAAGTGTCTGTTGATAAAGTGATAAATGAGATGAGAAATGTGTACACACACATACACACACACACACTCACACACAGTGGGATATTATTCAGCCATAAAAATAATGAATGAAATCTTGCCATTTGCAGCCACACAGATGGATCTAGAGGGTATTATCCTAAGTGAAATCAGTCACTCAGAGAAAGACAATACCATATGATCTCACTCTTATGTAGAACTGAAGAAACAAACATACATAAATAAGGGAGAAAAGAGGTACAAACCAAAATACAGATTCTTAACAATAGAGAGCAAACTGATGGTTACCAAAGGGGATATGGATGGAGGGATGAGTGAAACAGATGAAAGGGACTAGGAGTACATTTTTCTTGATGAGCACTGAGTAATATATAGAATGACTGAATCATGCTATTGTCCACCTGAAACTAACACAACACTGTATGTTAACTTGACTGGAATTAAAATAATCAATAAAAAGATTTTTCTTTCAGTAATCTATTTGAAAAAGCTTTAGTACACAACGTTCATATGCCCTACTTGGGAGTATTTCCTCGACAATATTTATTCATTTATGCCTCGAATTCAAATTTCACTGAATTCTTATACTTTAACTGTTAACCCTAGCCCATAGGAGCCATGGTCCCTTTCCAACCAGGATCAGCACCTAAGCATTCCAGAGAGTGTAGGTAGAGATAGGTGCCACTTCATAATTCAGGGAGCTATTATTGTTTCTGTTTTAGTATGAGATGCTCACAGAGTATGGGACAGGTTTCAGAGCAGGCTTATTCTCTATCATGGATCAGTAATTCAGTGGTTGTTACCTGGATCCATTTGGCTAATAGGTTTCCTATGGATGAGCTTGCTTCCAAGCACATCCATGGAAGAGGCAAAACGTGGGTGGGCTCAGTGTGGGATAGGAAGAGGGTCAAGTACAGACAAGAGTATGATCCCTCCCGTGGTCCAGAACTGCCATGGGTGTGGGTATGGAAGACAGAAGCAACAGGAAACCACCAAGCTCACCAGATGAATGCAGGAGGCACAGGTCAAGGGATCTCAAGATGTGGAGCATGGAAGCTGCTCTGAGCTACCTCTGGGAGGGAGAGTGGGGAAGGAATGAGAAAGAGAAACTGTCTGCACCTGGCCCATGCCAGCTGCCCACCAGTCCTGGCATATGTCAGTCTACACAGCTGACATAGCCTGGGATCAGGATGGGCTGGCTCGGATCCCTCAACACTCAGTGGGATAGCTGGCTCCAGGGCTCAGAGGCATGCTGAGGGAGGTGGCAGGAAAGCCTTCACCTATGAGGTCATTGCCTCTTTGAGCAGGTACCCCTGCAGGACTGCTGAAAACCCACTGAGAGGTTTGAAATACATGCCATGGATAAACTAAGGCATGGAGAAACAGAAAACAATATTGGTTTTTCACCTCAGGAAGTGGAGACAGCTTCCTTGAGGAGGACTGAGGGGAGGGTAGGCCAGGCTGAAAAGGAAGATATGGATCTCCTGATTGGGGACCTGCAGCCCTCTTCCAGGGCAGGGCATCATCCTCACCTCACAGGGAATCCATGGAAGTGTTCCATCAGGGGACTGACAGAGCTGCCTCTCAAGAATGCTACCTTTGCATTGGGTTGCACTAGGCAGATGATGAGGGCCAGATGGAAGGAGGGCAATACCCTGGGGGCCATGGGGAAGAGCAGAGGCTCATGACCATGAAGATGATGAAAAGTAGTAGGCAGCAGCATGGGAGGCGGCTGGCACAAAAGTGCCATGGCACAGTGCCCATAGCTACAGTGACTTGGTGCCTTTTGTGCCAGGCATGTTTTATGCCAGTTGGCTCCAGACTAGTCCTGACCACAACCCTAGGAAGTGTGTAGCACCTCCACCCTACTCTCCCCATGCTGTTACTAGGAATCATTCACCAGATCTCAATCACTTTTCATGGAAACCGAACAGTGGCTCCTACCACACATGGCCCCTCTCGTGGTGGTCCAGTGTGACACTGGTGCCTTGCCAGAGATTACCGTCTCCCTGTCTCCACACAAGTCAACAGACAGGAGGGTTTCTCTGAATTCCACAAATTCTGGAGACAAATCTTCAGGCCCCGCTACCCTACCCACCACCACCAACTGGTGGGTTGCTTTGGACCTTGGCTATTGCAATGAAACTCACCATGCCCTGTTTTTGTCACTTCCTACAGAAAGTTGGGTTCTGATCCCCCAATGTACCATATATCCTGGTTGCTGACTTGGGACCATGCCATGAACCCACATGACACCTTCCTTTAGAGAAGGCCACCATGCACCTCTTACAAAATATTCCTAAGGAAGTACCAATCCATCAAGTCTACAGTGTGAATGGTGGTAAACAGCCTGCAAGGTAGTAGTCAGTAATTCTAACAAGGGTTGATCCCTGCCCCCACTCTAGTCTCACAAAACCTTCTGTCCCCATGGAAGTCATGGTTTGCCCTTAGAAACTAACCTTTAAGCTGAATGCTCCCTTCATGCTCTGGTTCAAATCTTGCCCAACCACAATAGTATGAAAGTAGAAATCAGTCACAAAAATGGGACAGTCAAAAATATGTGGAAATTTAACAACATGCTAGGAAACAACCAACGGTCAAAGAAGAAACCAAAAGAAATTTTAAAAGTACCTTGAGATAAATGAAAAAGAGAACCTATGAAAAGTTAAGGGATCTAGCAAAAGTAGCTCTAAGGGGGAAGTTCATAGAAATTCTGTTCCTCATCAATCCACCTGAAAGCTCTCCAATAACCAACCATATTTTACATGGGAAAGAACTAGAAAAAAAAGCAAAGCACCATAACAGTAGAAATAATGAAATAACAAAATGGAATGTGGGTATAAATCCAATAGAGACTAAAAAGACAAAAGATCAATGAAAATACAAGCTGCCTTTTTGGGAAAGATAAACAAAGCTGACAAACTTTTAGCTAGACTCGCCAAGAAAGAGAGAGGGCTCAATTACAATCAGGTAAGAAAGATAATTGCCTCCTGTCTCACATCAAAATCCTAGAGGATAACACAGGCAACAACCTCTTTGACCTTGGCACTGCCACTTCTTGCAAGACATGTCTCTAAAGACCAGAGAAACAAAAGCAAAAACGAACTATTGGGACTCCATCAAGGTAAAAACTTTTGCACAGCAAAGGAAACAATTAAAAAAATCTAAAAGACAACCTACCGAATAGGAGAAGATGTTTGCAAATGGCATCACAGATAATGGTCTGATATTCAAGATATACAAAGAACTGCTCAAACTCAACACCCAAGAAACAAAAATCCACTCAAGAAATGGGCAGAAGACAGGAAGAGACACTTCTCCAAAGAAGACATCCAAATGGCCAACAGACCATGAAAAAGTGCTCCACATCACTTGCCATCAAGGAACTCAAAACCACAATGAGATACCACCTTCCAGCAGTTAGAATGGCTAAAATTAACAAGACAGGAAACAACATAGTGTTGGTGGAGATGTGTAGAAAGGGGAACCCTCTCATACAGTTGGTGGGAATGCAAGCTGGTGTAGTCACTCTGGAAAACAGCATGGAGATTCCTCACAAAGTAAAAGTAGAGCTACTCTATGACCCAACCATTGCACTCCTGGGTATTTACCCCAGAGAAACAGATGCAGTGAAAAGAAGGGAAACATGTACCCCAATGTTCATAGCAGCACTGTCCACAAGAACCAGACTGGAAGGAGCTGAGATGTCCTTCAACAGGGAATGGATAAAGAATATGTGGTACATATATACCATAGAATGATACTCAGCCATTAGAAGGGATGAATATCCACCATTTGCATCAACATGGATGGAGCTGGAGGAGGTTATGCTAAATGAAATAATTCAGGTAGAGAATGACTATTACCACATGGTTTCACTCATACATGGAACACAAGGATTAGTGTGGAGGACCACAGGGGAAGGAAGGGAAAACTGAATGGGAAGAAATCAGAGGGGGAGACAAAGCATTGGAGACTGTTAATCATAGGGAACAAACTGGAGGAGAGGCAGGTTGGGGGCGGGGTAACTGGGTGATGGATATTAAGGAGGCAACATGTAGTGACGAGGCCTGGGTGTTATATGCAACTAATGAATCATTGACCATTACCCCAAAAACTATACCTTGGCTAACTGATTTTTTTTAATTTAATTTTATTTTTTCAGTGTTCCAAGATTCATTGTTTATGCATCACACCCAGTGTTCTATGCAATATGTGCTCTCCTTAATACCCACCACCAGGCTCACCTAACCCCACCAACCCCTGCCCCTCCAAAGCCCTGTTTGTTTTTCAGAGTCCACAGTCTCTTATGGTTTGTTTCCCTCTCCAATTTCCCCCAATTCGCTTTTCCTTTCCTTCTCCTAATGTCCTCCATTCCTTATTCCTTTTGGAATAAGGAGCATTATTCCTTATGCTCCACAAGTAAGTGAAACCATATGATAATTGACTCTCTCTGCTTGACTTATTTCACTCAGGATAATCTCCTCCAGTCCTGCCCATGTTGATACAAAAGTTGGATATTCATCCCTTCTGATGGAGGCATAATATTCCATTGTATATATGGACCATATCTTCTTTATCCATTTGTCTGTTGAAGGTCATCTTGATTATTTCCGCAGTTTGGTGACTGGACCATCACTGCTATGAACATTGGGGTACAGATGGCCCTTCTTTTCACTACATCGGTATCTTTGGTGTAAATACCCATTTGACTGAGTATAAATTTAAAAAATGTGAAAAACGTAAAAAAAAGAAAGAAAGATGAACTACTACAATGAACAGCACAAAAATACAAAGAATCATACGAGACTACTATGAGCAAGCACAGGCCAACACCTTGGATAACTAGAAGAAATGCATAAGTTCTTAACAACAACCTGGAATGAAACATGAAGGAAAAAAAAATCTGAACAGACTGATCACTACTAATATATTGATTTGACAATCAAATCTTCCCAACAAACAAATGCCCAAGACCAGTTTCACTGAGGAGTTCAACCAGTTGGTAGAAGAAGAATTAATACCAACCCTCCCCAAACTGTTTATTTAAAGAGGAGAGAAGGGCATATGTCCAAACTCATTTTAAGAAAACAGCATTACCCTGCTACCAAAACAATACAAGGATGCTACAAGGAAAGGAAAGGCCAATATCCCTCATGAACAGAGATGCAAAAATCTTCAACAAGTTATTGGCAACATCAATTCAACAATCCATCAGAAGAATCACACAACATGATCCAGTGGGATTTATTCCAGGGATGCAAGGATGATTCCACATCTGTACATTCACCAATAGTAAGTACCACCTTAACAAAATAAAATATAAAAATCCTCAGATTGTAACAATCTCCAATAAGTGCAGAAAGAACACTTCACAAGATTCAATATGGATTTATGATAAAGACTCTAAACCATCTGGGTATTGAGGGAACAAACCTCAACCAAACAAAGATCCTATATGAAAAGCCCACAGCTGACGTTATACTTGAGGGTGAAATACTGAAACTTATTCACTACCAGCAAGAATAAGACAAAGATGCCCACTCTTAGCACTTCCATTCATCATTGTATTGAAAGCCTTAGCCAAACCATTTAGGCAAAAACAAAACAAAAAACCATGTTAAATCTAAATAGGAAAAGAAAATGGTCACTATTTGCAGATGCTATGATAGTGTATGTAGAAATCCCTAAAGAGTATCCCCTCTGAAAAAAAACACCTGTTAGATTAAACAAATTCAGTAAAGCTGCAGGATACAAAGTCAATATCCAGAGACTTGTTGCATTTCCTTTTCTAAAAGAATGTGTTTATTTAACACACATGCAGAGAGAGAGAGAGAAAGGGAGAGAATGCATAAGCAGGGAGAGCAACACAGGGACAGGGAAAAGCAGTGTCCTTGCTGAGCAGGGAGCCCAATGCTGGGCTAATTCCCAGAACCCCAGGATCATGACCTGACCTTAAGGCAGACATTTAACTGACTGAACCACCCAAGTGCCCCAACTTGTATTTCTATATACTGATGATGAACTTTCACAATGAGAAATTAAGAAAGCAATGCCATTGACAATTGCATCAAGCAAAACGATCTAGGAATAAAAGCAACCAAGAATGAGAAAGACCTAGTATACTGAATACATGGCAAAAAAGGAAGGAAAAACATGTGCATGTTTATGGGTGGATGCATGGGCCAAAGATTTGGAAGATGACACAAATAAATGGAAGAAGATGGCATATTTATTAATGGGAAGGTTTAGTAGTGTTAACATGTCCACCGTACCCAAAGCAATCTACAGATGTGATGCAATCCCTATCTGAATTCCAATGGCATTATTCAAAGAAATAGAAGACAGTCCTGAAATTTGTATGGAAACACAAAAGACCCCAAATACCCAAAGGAATCTGGAGAAAGAAGAACAGAGAGACAGTCCAAGATGGCAGAGGAGTAGGAGATCTTAATTTCATCTGGCCAAAGGAATTTAGCTAGGTAGATATCAAACCATTCTGAACACCTGCAAATTCAAGCAGAGATCCAAGAAAAGAATAGCTGAAACTCTACAAACAGAAAAGTGACCACTTTCCACAATGTAGGAGGTACAGAAAAGTGAGTCTAAGTCACTAGGCGGGAAGATTAACTGTGAGGGAGAGAGCCTGTGTCAGCCAGCTACTGCCAAGTGCTAGAGGCAGCAGAACACAATATTGGAACTTTTAGAAGTCTGCTCGGTGAGGGATGTTGCTCTGGGAGCTAAGCTGGGGGTCAAACCCTTGATGAGACAGTGTGATCTCAGGGTCCTTGGGGTCTCAGGAAGACCAAGGGCGCTTGAGGACAGCAGAGCTCCCAGGTATTAGAGCATGGAAGCTGGAGGCAAAGAGTGAACCCAGGAGTGGGTTCTAAGCTTGAGGTTGCCATAAAATTTGATCCATGGCACAGTCTGGTCACTGGCCTTTAAGAAGAGGCCAAAGAAGTGACACAACTGGGAGAGCCCAATTCTTTCCCCAGGAGAAGTGGAGCCTGAGCATGCTGCAGGAGTCTGCTGGTTTTGGATACTCCAAACGGGGTCATGTGCCAGTGATAAAATGCTTGTTCACAGGTCTGGTGAGTACAGCATGTGGACAGAGACCAGGGAAACATGAAGGATTGACTGCTTTTCTGTGACAGTGCACTGAGGAGTGGGGCTCTGAGCTCTCAGGTCCGGGGACAGAGATTGGGAGGCTGCCATGTTCACTTTCATCCCAAAAGATTGGGATAATTTCCTGCACATTTTCAGACCACAATGCTTTGAAAATGGAACTCAATCACAAGAGGAAAAGTGGAAAGAACTCAAATACATGGAGGCTAGAGAGAGAGCATCCAACTAAACAATGAATGGGTCAACTAGTCAATTCAAGATGAAAATTCCTGGAAACACAACTGTTCAATATCCTTAGGATCCTGCAAAGGCAGTCCAAATGGGGAAGTATATAGCACTACAAGCCTTTCTCGAGAACCAAGAAAGGTCTCAAATACACAACCTAACCAATATCTAAAGGAGCTGGAGAAAGAGCAGCATAGAAAGCCTAAACCTGGAAGGAGAAGTGGAATAATAAAGACTAGAGCAGAAATCAATGCAGTAGAAACCAAAAGAATTGTAGAACAGATCAATGAAACTAGGAGCCAGTTCTTTGAAAGAACTGGCCAGACTTCTCCAAAAGAAAAGAGAAAGGACCCAAATCAATAAAATCATGAATCAAGAAGGAGAGATCACACCCAACACCAAATAAATACAAATAAGGCAACTTTATGCCAACAAATTAGGCAGTCTCAAAGAAATGGATGCATTCCAAGAAACTAGAAACAATCAAAACTGAACTGGGAAGAAAAGGAAACCTGAAGGGACCCATAATCAATAAGAAAATTGAAGGAGTCATAAAAAATAACCCAGAAATAAGAGGGCAGTGCCATATGGCTTCCCAGGGGAATTCTACCAAACATTTAAAGAAAATTTAATACCTCTTTTTCTGAAACTTTTCAAAAAAATAGAAGTGGAAAGAAAACTTTGAAACCCTTTTGATGAGGCCAGAATTACCTTGATCCCAAAACCAGACAAAGACCCTGCCCAAAAGGAGAACTACAGACCACTATCCCTGATGAATATGGATGCAAAAATTCTCACCAACATGCTACCAATAGGCTTCAACAGTCCATTAAAAGGATGACTCATCACAACCAAATCGAATTTATTCCTGGACTGCAAGGGTGGTTTGACAACTGCAAATCAATCCATGAAATACATTACCTTAATAGAAGAAAGAACAAGAACCATAGAATCCTCTCAGTAGATGCAGAAAAAGCATTTGACAAATTAAATAATCCTTTCTTGATCAAAATTCTTCACTGTGGACAGATAGAGGGTACTTACCTCCACATCATAAAGGCCATCTATGAGAAACCCACAGCAAATATCATTCCCAGTGGGGAAAAACTGAGAGCTTTTCCCTTCAGGTCAGGAACACGACAGGGATGCCCATTCTCATTACTATTGTTCAATATAGTACCAGAATTCTTAACCTCAGCAGTCAGACAACAAAAAGAGATAAAAGGTGTCCAAATCAGCAAACAAGAAGTCCAACTCCCACTCTGTGCACACATAGGATACTTTCTGTGGAAAACCCAAAAGACTCCACCCCAAAATTGCTAGAACTCATCCAGGAATTCTGTAAAGTGACAGCAGATAAAATCAATGCACAGAAATCACTTGCATTCGTCTACAGCAACAATGCGACAGAAGAAAGAGAAATTAAGGAGTCTATCCCATGTCTGATTGCATTCCAAACCATAAGATACTTAGGAATCCATCTAACCAAAGAAACAAAGGATCTGTACTCAGAAAACTATACAATAGTCATGAAAGCAATGGAAGAAGACACAAAGAAGTGGAAAGACTTTCCATGGACATGGATTGGAAGAACAAATATTGTGAAAATCTGTATGCTACCTAGAACAATCCACAGATTCAATGCAATCCCTATCAAAATACCATCCACCTTTCCCCCAGAACTGGAATAAATAATCCCCAAATTTGTATGGAGGCAGAAAAGGGACCCTGAATAGCCAAAGGGGTGTTGAAAAAGAAAACCAAAACTGGGGGCAAATCAACTGCAGACTTCAAACTCTATTACAAAGCTGTAATCATCAAAACAGTATGGTACTGGCACAAAAACAGACCCATACATCAATGGAACAGAATAGAGAAACCAGAAATGGACCCTCAACTCTAGGGTCAATTCATCTTCCTCAAAGCAAGAAAGATTATCTAATGGGGGAAAAAGTGTCTTCAATAAGTGGTGCTGGGAACATGGGACAGCCACAATCAGAAGAATGAAACTGGACCATTTCCATATACCATACACAAAAAATAGACTCCAAATGTAAGAAAGACCTCAAGGTGATACCAGAATTCACCCAAATCCTTGAGGAGAATAGAGGCAGCAACCTCTTTGACCTCAGCCACAGCAACTTCTTGCGGACATGTCTCCCAAGGCAAAGGAAACAAAAGCAAAAATAAACTGTTGGGATTTCATCAAGATAGAAAGATTTTGCACAGCAAAGGAAACAGCATCAAAACAAAAAAACAAACAGAATGGGAAAAGATATTTTAGAGTTTATTTTTTATTTTTTTAAAGATTTTATTTATTTGACAGAGAGAGAGATCACAAGTAGGCAGAGGCAGGCAGAGAGAGAGGGAGAAGCAGGCTCCCTGCTGATCAGGGAGCCTGATGCAGGGCTTGATCCCAGGACCCTGAGATCATGACCTGAGCCGAAGATAGAGGTTTAAGCCACTGAGCCCCCCAGATGCCCCAAGAGAAGATATTTTAACATGACGTGTCAGCTAAACTGCTAGTATCCAAAATCTAGAAAGAACTTACAAAACTCACCACCCACAGAACAAATAATCCAATCAAGAAATAGGCCAAAGAGGTGCCTGGGTGGCTTAGTGGGTTAAAGCCTCTGCCTTTGGCTCAGGTCATGATATCAGGGTCTTGGGATTGAGCCCTGCATCTGGATCTCTGCTCAGCAGGGAGCCTGATTCCTCCTCTCTCTCTGCCTACCTCTCTGCCTCCTCGTGATCTCTGTCTGTCAAATAAATAAATAAATCTTAAAAAAAAAAATAGGCCAAAGACCTGAACAGACATTTCTCCAAAGAAGACTTCCAGATGGCCAACAGACACATAAAAATGTGCTCACCATCCCTCAACATTAGGGAAATACAAATCAAATCCATAACGAGATACCCCCTTACACCAGTCAGAATGGCTAAAATGAACAAGTCAGGAAACCACAGGTGTTGGTGAGGATGTGGAGAAAGGGGAACCCTTTTATACTGTTGGGAATGCAAGCTGGTGATGCCACCCTGGAAAACAGTGTGGAAGTTTCTCAAGAAGTTGAAAATAGAGCTACCCTACAATCCAGCAATTACACTACTGGGTGTATATCCCAAATGTACAAATGTAGTGATCTGAAAGGCACCTGCACCCCAATGTCTATAGCAGCAATGCCCATAATAGCCAAAGTATGCAAAGATCACAGATGTCCATCGACAGATGAATGGATATATGAATGGACAGATGAATGGCATATATATATACCACTGCATACTATGTAGCCATCAAAATGAAATCTTGCCACTTGCAATGACGTGGATAGAACTAGAGGGTATTATGCTAAGCAAAATAAGTCAATCAGAGAAGGATAGTTATCATATAATCTCCCTGATATGTGGAATTTAAGAAATAAGACAGAGGGTCATATGGGAAGAGAGGAAAAAATGAAGCAAGATGAAACCAGAGAGGGAGACAAAGCATGAGGGAAACTTAATTTCAGGAAACAAACTGAGGGTTTCTGAAAGGGAGGGGGTTGGGGGAACAGGGTGGCTGGGTGATGGGCATTGGGTAGGGTATGTGCTGTGGTGAGCACTATGTGCTGTGTAAAACTGAAGGATCTCAAACCTGTACCCCTGAAACAAATAACACATTATATGATAATAATACAAAATAAATGAAAGAAAAACATTTAGAATACAAATGTAAACTAGGTAAAACTAAATAAATAAAAATCTCAGTGATGAAAGAAAGAGAGACAGAAAGAAAGGAAAGAAAGAAAGAAAGACAAGCAAACAAGCAATTAAGTGACCTCGAATCTCCACACTCCAATTTCAAGCTAGATTACAAAGCTGTTATCATCACAACAGTATGGTATTGGCATAAAAACATACACACAGGTCAATGGAACACAATAGAAAGCTCTGAAACTGATAATCATAGTACTTTTGGCAAAGTTTATTAATTAGTATTAAAAGTATATTTAAATTTATCTCCGATAGAATTATTAACTCCAAATGGGAATTAATATTTGTGCCTTCTTTTAACTGTTGCTTCCAATAAATGCATTTCTTTAATCTTGCTATTTTATATAAATATATATTATAAAATAAAATGATTTAGAATCCACATTTTTAAGAGAAATTAAATGTACTTTAATAGACCTTTAACCATGGAAAAGGAAATATCGATATCCATCATCACAACTAAGAACATCCCAAAGACAATCAGACACAATCTGGTATCTGATGGAAGAATAGAATACTACTTAAGTATTTCTGCCCACAGTTCAATGTGTTGAAAGCTATAGAGCCAGCTACTCATTTTCAAAAACACAGATGTCAGAGAAAAGTCCTAAAAAAGAGTATGAAGATGTCACCACTGAAGTCCACACTGCATATATTCCAACAGGAAACATATTTTCCTAACAAATAAACTGTAAGACCAGAAAGAGAGGGAGAGAGGGAGGGAGATAGATAAAGAGAAAAAGAAAGAAAGAGAGAAATGAGAAAAAATATGTGCAAATCCCACGTGTGAGAAGAGGTTGATATCTAAAATACACAAAACACTCCTTCAAAGCCAAACAAAAACTGAAAACTGAGGACAATATGTGAATAGGTAATTTTCAAAGATGGTGTAAAGTACCCAAGAGACACATACAAAGTTGTTCAACATCACTAATTGTCATCAGTAAAACATAAATCAAAACCACAATCGGCTATCACATCACGACTGTTGGAACAGCAATTGTCCCAGAGAAAGATACCAGGTGTGCCCAAGGGTGTGTACACAGGGGACCCTGTGCTCTATTGGTGGGAATGGAAACTGGTGCAGCCATGTGGAGGTTCTGGGAATATATTAATACACTACTACATGACTGGGTAATTGCTGTACTGAGGATTTCTTTGGAGAACACAAAAACATTCCCTCCAAAAGAGAGATGCACTCTCATGTTCACGGCAGCATTATTCACAATAACCAGACATAAAAACATCAACCTTGGGAGCATTATGCTAAGTAACTCAGACACAGAAAGACAAACACCAGAGGCTCTCATGGACATTCCACATGGAATCCAAAATGTACTGAACACATACATACTGAGAACAGATTGGTGGTTGCCAGATTCAGGGAAGGGGGGAAAGGGGTGAAGGTGGTCCAAGGTCCCATGTTTGAGTGATAAAATCCACAAGTCATGGGATGGTCTGTGCAGCATGGAAATGAAAGCTAGCCCTGCAGGATGGGGTACAGTCTCCCCCATTATTTGAAAATAAAGTGTTGCTAGGAAACCTTTCACAGCAGAAATGGTATTAAGTGAAAAGGAAATTACTATTCATTTCTACAGAAAAATGAGTGCGCATGATCAGACACCAAAATTCCTTCTCTTTGGCTCTTCTTAGGCTTCAGGGCACAAAATCCTAACGGATGCCAAAATAAATGGAGATAAAGCACAGCAGATGCTCACAGACACAATTCAAAGTGCTGGTGGCTGGATGCAGAGAGCAGTGCCCAGGAAGGAGCTGGTTGGGGTGCATGCCGCCTCTGTAGTGGTTCCCCACAAAACAGATGCTGAACACGATGCCAGTTTTTAACTTTTTCCATGAGAAGGAAATCCACTTCAGGTTTCTTCCTCCTACTGGAGCTGGGTAATAATGTATGTACTTCCCAAAAGTCAAGTATCTTACACTGAACTTTGAGAAAAGTGGGGAAAACTTGTACTTGAAAATTGCTGAAGGGGTAAAAGTTCAAAGTTCTCCCAGACAGAAACATCACTAGATCCACTGTAAAAGGCACCTTCCTCAGCAGTTGGAACATGCACTACCCCCTACCCCCAGAAACCTCTTCCTTAGCCTGGCTCAGGACAACCCACAAGAGCTGGGAGTTACCTCAATTCCTCCTTTCTCACATTCTCAATATCAAACCCATTGGCAAATCCTGTGAGCTCCATAGTCCATAGGTACTCAGAATAGGACTCACCACTCCTTCCAAAGCCACCTGTCTAGTCCACACTGGAGCCCATCTCTCACCTGAGTTCCTGGAAAAGCTTCATCATTGACCTCCATTGTCCATCCTCAACCCTGTGTTATCTGTCCTCATAACTGCAGCCAGGATGGTCCAGGGAAACAGGGTCCCATGGGGTCACAGCCCTGCAATGGCTTTCTGTCATGCTACTATCACCTCCCTGAGGTCATGTCCTAAGCTCTCTCCTGTAGCCACAGGGCCTTCTTGCTGTTCCTGGACATACCTGGTATGGTACTGCCCCAGCGACTTTGCATCTGCTTTCCCTTCCATTTAGAAGGGTATTGAAGTGATATCACTCACCTTCTTTAGAACTTGACTCAGGCATCCCCTTCCTAGTGAAGTCCCAACTGGCCTCTATGTGAACAGCAAGCACCAACACCACCTCCCCTTCAGCTCCGCAGCCCTGTCTCCTTTATATTTCCAGACAAGTTATCACAGTCACCAGTCCTTCTTGGCAAGGGAGAAACGGAGGCCTACTTGGATGGTTTCACCACTGACTCCCGCTGATTTCCTAGTCCAGAGCCCTGGGGAAAAGGTGACCAGAGTTCTTGCACAGCTAGGATGCCTGGGACAATGGGTCCCCCTACTGCACCCTGAAGACCATCAGGAAAATGAGCCATAAGAGGAATCCACTTGCACATGAAACTTAAAACCAGACACCTTCCTCAATTCCAGGTGAGCACACACATGTCCTTCCCTTGCCTGATATGCTCATGTGAGAAAGCTGAGCAGAGAAACATCCTAGCATCCAAATCTCCCTCTGGCCAATGTCCTGAGAAACAGACATCTCTCCTTTCTGCACTAGCAACCTGTGATTAATGCCCAGCATCTTCCTGTGCTGGGGTGGAATGCTGCACTTGTCCCTCTTTCCTGGAACATTGTCACAAACTAGGCTTTACTGCACAGTTTTCAGGAAGGAACATGCAGCAAGAACAGCAGCAATAGGCTGCCCCAGTTTGGTCTTAGTCTTGCATGTGAGGCCCCATGTGGAACTAGAGCTTCAAGGAGACTGGTGTGCCATGTGGCCTTGGAACCTAATGGCAGGAGCTGAGATTTCAGTTCCAAATGAAAACCAGCCTGTTGCACTCAGCACAGGAAGGGGAAGATTTCTCAGGAGTATAGCTCTGGGAGAAGTGCTTCGCTGGCTGAATTCACAGACACCAGGCAGAGGAAACCTGCAGTGCCTCATCAGAGGAAGCAAGGGGCACACTGGGCAAGAATCCATAACACTGCCTGTGGGCTGCTTCTCACCAAGCCCCCTGCTGAGATGAGGGCTAGAGAACCCAATAGGAAGCAACTTTCATATCACATCTGAAGCAGGAGGGCTGGCCAGGGAGCAGAGCCTTGTCCCTGGAGCAAGCTGGCTTGCCCATGCAGAGCGATGGCCCACCACCATGGCCTCACAGTCTCCCAGCTATCTGATCTGACTCCCCTGCCAGGCTCACACCTGCTGACATGGTGACTTCTAGACGCAGAGACTGCTTTCCACCCTAGCTCAATGCTACTCACAGAGAAGCAAACTCCAGTCTCAGAAATGTGTTCATCGTTACCTCTGGAATTCCCTTGGTTTGTCTACACTGGCCCACCCAGGTGTCCCTTCCAGATCATTCCTCCAGTGCCCTAGGGTTTCAAGCCACCTTCAAGCTTTCATTCAAAAGGCAGGGATGGATCCATTTAGGCAGACCAGCCAAGTGACTGTGTGCGGGAAACTCGGATAGCCTCCACCCCGAACACCAATGCTTCCAAGTCCAAGCTTCAAACCCTCACTCACTGGGCATGGAGCACTACGTCAGCATGAAAACTGCTCTTTAAAATCTCTTATCTCCCTTTCCTTAAAATAAGAAACCAAGCTGCAGTCGCTGCTCTATTTTCCTTTCAGAGAAGTAAGGAAAAGGATACAATAAAACACTGCATGGGCACAGCACACTTCTATCCAAATAGAATTCCATGTTCTTCCTCATATGAGCAGCCCAACATTGCCATACTGATAGGTGCCACAAGTTCAGTCCTCATATATAGACTTGACCTTGAGTTTTTCCTTTTGATATTTGATTCCTGAAGTCAATGTCTAGATTGCTTTCTAAAAATAACAAGAGTAATAATGACGTGGTCATGTAAAGGTCTGGGTCTCCAAAACCAGACAACACAGCTCTGGTTCATATAATGATGAAGACACAACTTCACCCAAGAAGGCAAAGCCCACACCCTCAGGGATCCTAACATGCCTCACGGGTGATGAGTTCCTTTGCTCCGTGGACTTGTCCAAGTGCAAAGGATGCAGTCACCCTCCAGCATTCATTCTGGTTTCTTTATAAATGTCCCATTTCAAGTTATAAGGGACTCACTGGGTCAAGCTTCCAGAGCCCAGGATGAGCCACCAAGTAAGCAGCCACCTCTTCTCCTGTCCAGGGAGGGCTAGATTTTCCTTGGGAGCACAACGAGTCTGAGCTACTCAACAACCTATACTCCTTCTCCATTTGTCCTCATCACAAAGGCCACTGCGTCCTGTTAGAGCTCTGTCGCTGTCTTTTACTTTAAAAAATATTTTCTAATATTGGAATGTGGTTCATAGAAGAAAAAAAACATGAACACACACAAAGAATTCTTTTAATATTTCAGAATATTTGTTTCCCATTGCTTGATTAAAATAGGAAATGAAAATGCAGAGAGAGCCCCTTCCACTAGCAGGTACAATCATGGAGGTAACTTAAAGGAGAGCAGGAGATACAAGAGGAACAGATGTTCTGATGACCCGTCATTTCCACCACCTAACTTTTGAAACTTCACACACATGCAAAGAATGAAGCACAAACCAACACATCAGCCTGGCAACGTGGAGAAGTCTGAGCTGGAGGGACAGGGACAGACAAAAAGCTCATGTGTGTTGGCTGAGGCTGGTGTCACAGAAGACAATGCTCTGCCAGCTCTCCACCTGTGCCTCCCCTGTCCTCAGCCAGGAGCCCACCCACAGCCCTGACCTGTCACAACTGTCACACGGGAGACTCACAGCCACCCCTGGAGCCACCCCTGCCCACACCCTCCTGCAGAATGCACTCTGCTCTCCTCTGGGACCCCAGTAGCTCTCTCCAGGCCTGGAACTCCCCTATTTGCTACAGATTTCCAGGATTCCCCCCTCTTTTTAAAATTGCACTGGCCTAAGGCTTTCATAAATGTATTTCTCTCAACTTACCTTCCTACCTGGGCAAACTGTAAGTAACATATCAATGGAACATGAATGTGCTCTGAGATCTGAGTCTTTCACTGTAGCCTTCTGAGGACTCCCTGTGCAATAAAATACCAAAGCCTGTGACTGGGGGTTTTAAAACTATTATTTATAGAATAATACAACATAAATCACCTCATGTTTAGTTGCTCTTCATTAGGCTGAAGTTTCTGTGTAAAAAGCCTTTCTATTGGTATTACCTTCCAGCAATTTAATAAGGAGAAACAAACTGTGGGATTACCTGACTCACACTGCATTAGGCAAGAAGTGATGCTCGCCAAGGCCTTTGAAGCCATCAGCGTGCCTCTATCCAGGAGAATTCCCAGAGACTCTCCTTCTGACTCTACCACCAAAGAAACTAAGGAGAAAATACAGCATGTCAAAATATCTAGATGATACATTTAGTCAAATTAGAAAGTCAAGTTTAACTTTTAAATGGTAAAAGGCTACTTTGAATGATTTTGCATTTTCCCTCTACCTTAGTTGTAACTCTTTTGATGAAAACCCTAATAATGGGGGAAAGGGGAAGATGGTGGAGAAGTAGCAGGCTGAGATGACATCAGGTAGCAGGAGATCAGCTAGATAGCCTATCAAGCCATTCTGAACACCTACGAATCCAACATGAGATCAAAGAGAAGAAGAGCAACAATTCTAGAAATGGAAAATCAACCACTTTCTAAAAGCACATCTTCCTGGGGTCTTTGCCACCCTGTTAGTATTACATTTGCTCCTTCATATATTCTTATCTGGACAAAATGACAAGGCGGAAAAACTCACCACAAAAAAAAAAAAAGAACAGGAGGCAGTACCGAAGGCTAGGGACCTAATCAATACAGACATTGGTAATATGTCAGATCTGGAATTCAGGACGACGATTCTCAAGGTTCTAGCCGGGCTCGAAAAAGGCATGGAAGATATTAGAGAAACCCTGTCCAGAGAAATAAAAGCCCTTTCTGGAGAAATAAAAGAACTAAAATCTAACCAAGTTGAAATTTAAAAAGCTATTAATGAGGTGCAATAAAAAATGGAGGCTCTTACTGCTAGGATAAATGAGGCAGAAGAAAGAATTAGTGATATAGAAGACCAAATGACAGAGAATAAAGAAGCTGATCAAAAGAGAGACAAACAACTACTGGACCACGAGGGGAGAATTCGAGAGATAAGTGATAGATACCATAAGACGAAACAACATTAGAATAATGGGGATTCCAGAAGAAGAAGAAAGAGAAAGAGGAGCAGAAGGTATACTGGAGAGAATTATTGTAGAGAATTTCCCTAATATAGCAAAGGGAACAAGCATCAAAATCCAGGAGGTGCAGAGAACACCCCTCAAAATCAGTAGGAATCGGTCCACACCCCGGCATCTAATAGTAAAATTTACAAGTCTTAGCGACAAAGAGAAAATCCTGAAGGCAGCACGGGAGAAGAAGTCTGTAACATACAATGGTAAAAATATTAGATTGGCAGCAGACTTATCCACAGAGACCTGGCAGGCCAGAAAGAACTGGCATGACATATTCAGAGCACTAAACGAGAAAAACATGCAGCCAAGAATACTCTATCCAGCTAGGTTAGCATTGAAAATAGAAGGAGAGATAAAAAGCTTCCAGGACAAACAAAAACTGAAAGATTTGTAAACACCAAACCAGTTCTACAGGAAATATTGAAAGAGGTCCTCTAAGCAAAGAGAGACCCTGAAAGTATTATCAGGAAGGAACAGAGACAATATACAGTAACAATCACCTTACAGGCAATACAATGGCACTAAATTCATATCTCTCAATAGTTACCGTGAACGTAAATGGGCTAAATGCCCCAATCAAAAGACACAGGGTTTCAGAATGGATAAAAAAACAAAACCCTCAATATGCTGTCTCCAAGAAACTCATTTTAGACCCGAAGACACCTCCAGATTGAAAGTGAGGGGGTTGAAAACAATTTACCATGCTAATGGACATCAGAAGAAAGCTGGGGTGGTAATCCTTATATCAGATCAATTAGATTTTAATCCAAAGACTATAATAAGAGATGAGGAAGGACACTATATCATACTCAA
>RCUC01115947.1:0-21468 GCA_003697995.1 Taxidea taxus jeffersonii | reverse complement strand
GAAAGACCTTGCCAGCCTTTGGTTGTGGATGTCTCAAAAAGACTCAAGAGATAGAGCTGAATGTGCAATGGCCCTGGGACCTGTCCTGGAAACCACTTTTTAAAAATAAATCTCTAGAGGATTTTCTAGCTGACCTCAGCTGCTGAGAGCTGGGACAGCATACTGTTCCTGGTCTGGGTTCCAGGTTTCTGTCTGGGTCCCGCCCAGGTACAGCTGTGGTGGAAGGAAGGAGATGTTGGGCATGCTAGCCCCCCCGAGGCTATATACAGCAGCCCTATCTCAGCGCAGAATGAACTCTATGTCTGGCCCCACCAGCCTCCTCGAGGACATCAACAAGAAGCATCTGATTTAATATGGAAGGATGCTTATCAGTTTTATAAGAAGCATGGATCAGTTTGCTAATTTAGTGTTACATCAGTCTGTGGAGCCCATTCACGTGAGCAAAAAATACAGTGATATATCTCAAGGAATTTTTGTGGTCAGAGGATAAAATGTGGTCCTTCTAGGAGATATAGTCTTAGAAAGGAGAGTGACAAACCCCACCAGCAAATGTCTGATGATGAAATCCTAGAAGAATGAAGGTTAGAACAGCAGACCAAGCTAGAAGCTGAGAAGCTGGAAGTTCAAGCTCTGGAGGATCGGGGTCTCTCCATTCGTCAAGCAGATACTGTTGATGAAGATTAGGTCAGTTTCTCAGAGGCTATTGCTCTTGGGAAGTAGTAGGGGCTGTCACCGAATGGAAGTGACATCCTGGTCATTTCACACATTTGACTAGGGATTGTAGAGTTTTGAAAAGTCACTTTTATTTTGAATTCTTCCACACATGCAACATGAAGAAATCACATGTCTTTTTTTTCCCTTATTAACGGCAAAATCTGCTCACAAAGAACAGTGCATAGCCTCCTTTCACACAGTGTTGTGGAGCCAGCATCTACTTTAGATTGCTCTTCTTGTCCCAAATTTGTGTTTACAGGAGACATTCTTCATTTACTTATAAATGAAATATGAATCTCAAAACTCAAAAATGAATAAACAAACAAACAAATAAATCTCTGGAGACTTTGGCCAAGAGGAACTGTAAAAGCTAAATATATTGCATAAAATAGATGTTAAAAATCATCAGAGAGTAAAAGCAGCTAGGACTTTAGAGGCCAAGATTCTGGAGAAAAGGGAAAGGCAGTGAGTAAAACTTAAATTTCCTTCATGCTTTCCCTTCTAGGCATTTGCCAGTTCTCAAGGGGTATCATTGAGACAGAGGAGAAACACTGGTCTAGAACTGTAGTAGCTTAGGTGGTCTGAGAAGCCAAAATTTGAAGTGTAAATCTACCAAGGCAGCCAGAACATAGGGAACTCTTATCCTGGAGAAAGAGCCTAAATAGAAATAATCCAGGCATTCTGCATTTGATTTCCCCGCAAGGAATTTTTTCATTCCTAAGCTTTCCACATGATAGGCAAGCGGCCAAGAAACTAAGCAGTAAACAGCTTCTAAAAGGTTGAAAAACCAGTCAGAGTATGAGCAGTCTCCAAGTGCTAAGGAGAAAAATATTGATGTTCAGGGCCCACCAAGGAGGAGAAGTTTCAGTAAATAACCTGGGTTTTTATTGAGACAGATGAAGGATTATATCCTAAGAGAACGGAACAAGCCAGGCAGAGACCAGCCCTCACAAAGCCCAAAATCCAACTTCAAAATATCTCAATTCCTGACAGGATCAAGGTGTTCTGCCTATTCTGTGTGGAAAGGGGAAAAAAATCCTCTCCAAAGGAAAGCAAAATTATTCAGAACCTCAGTAACTCTTCATCCCCAATACCCAGTGTTCAAACAAAACATGCAGCATGCTAGGAAACAAAACCAAATTTAAAAAAGAGAGACAGAGAAACTATAGAAAAACAAAAAGGTGATCTAGATACTGTAGTTATCAAAGACCATAAACTAGGATTAATATGTTCAAACAAACAGATGGATAGAAACATGGAATCTATTTTAAAAGAAGCAAACAAAAATTCTAGGATTGAGAAATATCATAACTAAAATTAAAGATCAATAAATAGGTAATAGGTTTAACAGCAGATTAGACACAGCAGAAAAGAGGATTAGTAAACTGGAAACTAGGTCCGTAGAAAAATAATCAAATTGAAACAGAAGAAAAAAGACTAGACACACATATCTACACAAAAAGAGAGACAGGAAAAGAAACAGGGAAAAGAGCCTAAGAGACACTGTGAAAAGAACCAACATATGTGGAACTTGAATCCCAGCAGAATAGAAATGGACCAGAATCCATAAAGAGATAAAGAGCAGAATATATAGATTCAAGTAGCACCAACAAACTCAAACACATAAAATCAAAGAAAAGAATACAAAGGCACATTATGCTAAAGCATCAAAAACTAAAGATAAAAATAAAAATCTTGGGCGCCTGGGTGGCTCAGTGAGTTAAACCTCTGCCTTCGGCTCAGGTCATGATCTCAGGGTCCCGGGATCGAGCCCTGCACTGTGCTCAGTCGGGAGCCTGCTTCCCCCTCTCTCTCTGCCTGCCTCTCTGCCTACTTGTAATCTCTGTCTGTCAAATTGATAAATAAAATCTTTAATAAATAAATAAATAAGTATCTTAAAATAGCCAGAGGAGGAATAAAAGTTCAATAGGAGCAATCATAAGACCCACTATACACAAACAATAGAAGCCAGAAGCCAATAGAATGACAGAGCTAAAAGGCTGAGGGCAGAAAGAAGTAACTGTCAGTCTAGAATTGTATATCCACCAGAAATACCCTTAAAAAGGAAGACGAATAAAAATTTCAAGCAAAGGGGCACCTGGGTGGCTCAGTGGGTTAAGGCCTCTGCCTTCGGCTCGGGTCGTGATCTCAGGTCCTGGGATCGAGCCCCACATCAGGCTCTCTGCTCAGCATTGAGTCTGCTTCCTCCTCTCCCTGCCTGCCTTTCTGTCTGCTTGTGATCTCTGTCTGTCAAATAAATAAATAAAATCTTTAAAAAAAATTTTTTTTCAAGCAAAAAAAAAATAAGAAAATGTATTGTCAACATACACACATTAAAAGAAATACTAAAGGAAGTTATTCTGATGACATGATCCTACTTGGAAGAAAAGTAATGCAAAAAGAAATAGAGAGCACTAGAAATGATAAACAGAAGAGCAAATCTTTAAAACAGTAAAAGTAATAATGTCTTGTGGGATTTCAAATACATAGAGAAGTAAAATACATGACCATAATAGCATAAAAGGAAGAATGGAATTGGGTAAATGAAATTAAGGTGTTATAAGGCCCATGCATTGTCCACAAAGTAGTAAAATTATTAACTGAAGAATAGATTCTGTGAATGCATATGGCTTATCTTTAGCAGAGTTTGGCAAACTATCACCCACATCCAAATCCAGCCCACAGCCTATTTTATACAACTTGGGAACTAAGAATGTTTTTGCATTTTTAGAGACTAGTTAAAGGAGAAGGAAGAAGGAGAGGAGAGAGGGGGAAGAGGGAGTCAGAGACTATGCATGTCCCTCCATACCTAAAATATTTACTATCTGTCTCTGCCCAGAAAAAAAAAAAAAAATGCCAACCCCTGCTCTAGGGTAACACTAAATAAATAATAAAATAATTTATAACTAATATGCTAATAGAAGAAGGAATTAGAATAATGAAAAGCACTTCATTAAAAGAAGGCAACGGGAAAAAAAAAAGAACAAAAACCAGATCAAGCAAATTTAAAATACATATTAAGACAATAAAATTAACACCAAAAAATCAGGAATTTGTTAGATATAAGTAGACTCAATTATCCAACTAAAATTAAAAGACTGTCAGACTGGAAAAAAAGCAACACAAAACAGAAAGACACAACTATATGCTGCTTATGGCAGATGGACACATAAACATTGAGAGTCAATATGCCACAGAAACACTAACCAAAGGAAAGCTGGCTTATCTATACTGTTATCAGACAAAGCAAGACTTTAAGGCAAGAAGTATTCCCAGAGATAAAGCAGAGCATTTCACAATAACAAAAATTCGATTCAGCAGAAAGATTTAACAACCTGAAATGCGTATGCATCTAAAAACAAAACTTAAAACATGCAGAGCCCAAACAGACAGAAATAAAAGGAAAACAAGTAAATCCAATAGCATAGTTGAAGATTTCAAATCCATTTTCAGCAACTTACAGACTAATCAGACAATGAATCAGTAAAGATAAAGAGGACTTCAACAACATGAGAAACGAACTTGACTTTGTTGGCATAGGTAGAACGCCGAACCCAGCAAGAGCAGGATGATGTTATTTTCAAGTGTGCATGGGATATTTAACAAAATAAACCATATTCCAAATCATAATGCAGATTTCAATAAATTGCAAAGGGTTGAAGTTTCAACAGAGTATTTCCTCTTAGTTGAGTGGAAAAAAAATCCTAGAGATTAATATGAAACACTTTATAAATCCTCAAATGTTTGGAAATTACTAAATAACACTTCTAAATAACCCATGATTCAAAAACCAAATCAGAAATTAGAGATCTCCATGGAAATTAGAAAGTACTCTGAACTGGATAATAATGATGAAGCAACATGTCAAAAATTTGTAGCACAGCACTTCAGCTAGGCTTAAAGGAACAATTTACACCCTTAAATGTATATTTTAGAAAAAAAAATAACAGAAAATTCATGATCAAATGACTACCTCAAGGAGTTAGAAAAGAATACCAAAATTAAGGCAAGTAAACTAGAAGGAAAGAAATGATAAAGATATAAGCAAAAGGTGAAATAGAAAAAATATAGAAGAAAGGAAAACCAACTAGAAAGATTGATCAAGGAAAAAAAGGAACACAATATTAATATCACTAGTGAAAAAAGGTATCATCACTAGAAATTCGTACAATTATCAAAGAGGCAATGAGAAGATGTTATGAGTAACTTTGTGCCAATAAATTTTACAATTTGGATGAAATGACAAATTCTGTTTTTAAAAAAATCACAACCTGGAAGTATTGACTCTGGAAGAATTAGAAAGTCTTAATTATCCTATCTATTAAAGCTAAACATTGCATTCCCATGACCTAGCAATTCTACTCTAATAGATACGCCTACCGAGGTGCACGAAAAGATGTGTAAAAATGTTCATAGGGACACGATCCCTACTAGATAAAAACTAGAAACTGCCCAAATGTCTCTCAATAGTAGAAAGTCTAACTATATCATGGTGTAGTCATACAATGGAATATTATATACAACAGTGTAAAAACTGAACTCCTGCTACAGACAATGGATGAATTTCACAGACACTAATTGAGTGAAAAAGTCAGATACAAAAAGATACATATAGTAGTCCCCCTTTATCTGCAGAAGATATGTTCCAAGACCCCCAGAGGATACCTGAAACCATGAACAGTACCAAACCTACATGTAGTATGCTTTTTTCCCTATACATATATAATAAAAAGTTATGTGAATATGGTCTCTCTCTCACACACACACAGACACACACACACACACACAATATAAAATAGTTTATTGTATTGTACTCACCCTTCTGGTGATGATCGATACAAGATGGTAAAATGACAACATGGTAAGATGAAGTGAGGCGGGATGTAGGCATTATGATGTAGCATTCAACCATTATTGACCTTCTAACACAATGTCAGAAGGATTATCAGCTTCCAGACCCCAGCTGAAACTACAGATAGTAAAGCCTCAGAAAGCAAAACCATGGATAAGGGGGCGAGGGGAGCATCTACTGAACTGTGTGATTCCATTTATATGGCAACACAAATCTATTTCTGATAGAAGATAATGCTGTAGAGATAATGCTGGACAGGGCATACAGGAGGTTTTGGAGTGTGTGCAATGTTCTCTGTCTTGATCAGAGTATGTTCACTAGGCAAAAATGTATCAGGAGGCATCCTTGATAGTGTGCACTTCTCTGAATATACAATGACTTCACATTTAAACTTACAAATAAATGCTAAGTCTCTGATGAGATTATGCTTCTGGGCATTTGTCTCTTTCTAACAAAAAGCAGACAGCAGTATAATATTTAATCCCCAATATACTCTCACAAATGGAACTTGAGAGCATTTTAAGAGTGTCCAACCTAAGATTATGCTTCTCCTATACCTTTATTGGAAGAATGATTTCTCTTCTGCTTGGGAATACACAAATCTCTATATTTGATGGATCTACAGCATAAGGAGGACAAAATATAAGATTTGAAGAAAAGGGGTTTACATCCTTCCCATAAGCTCTGTCAGAGGGATCAGCCCCTGAAAGGAAAGGCATACTTAATGGAGGAGCCAGCCACCAATTCTGAACTTTCTAACTAGTGGGCATGCAAAAAGGGGTACTTACAATGGAACCATCCGAGCATTCAATATTCAGTGTACTTTTTACCCCAAAAGGATTGGATGACTGAATGGTGCCTTTCATGCTAGAGGGGTAGACACTTCTACAAAGCAATGGGATTCACCACACAAGTCCTTCCACAAAACAGGGATTTCTGGAGGGGAAAGAAAAATCTCACTGGAAACAAATTACAAAGGTAAAAAGATGAAGCTGTTTTTTCCATGGTAACTATGGTTTGCCCATACCTAGATTTATTTCATTGTCTGAAGTGGTTTTGTGGGTGTAAGTGATTTTTGAAGAGCAAATTAAAAAGACTTCTTATAAGTCCCAGTAGACAACAACATAGTATTAGCTAATGGCACTTGCCATCTCTAAAATAATTATTTTTGTAATAATCTGCTTATTAATGAAGTGATCTATAAAGTGGATAATGGTTTCTTAAGATTTCAGGCACAGGGATTCTTCCAGTTCATTTTGCTTTTTTTGCAAAAATTCACCATGAAGTAAGTAAGTCAAAATTTGCTGACAGATTTTAAGTACAATAATTTCAGAAATGCATGTTCAAACAGGTTGAATAAACCCATATTTCTTGTATTGTGCCCTTAAATTATTCCCTCTGGTGATGGAAATGTTCTAAAACTGCTTGTGGTGATGGTTGCATATCTTTGTAAATTTACTAAAGTTGACTGAATTACACACTTAAAATATGTAAATGTTATGGTCTGTAAATTATGACTCAATAAAGCTGTTTGGGGGAAAAAGCAAAAAAATAAAATAAAATAAATTGAACATTTAAAAAATTATTTCCTGTTTCCACTCCTTTGTCAGAGTAATGTTGAACATTGACAAGGATACATTCCAGGGAAAGATGGCAACTATACAAAAGGTAGATGCAAGATGGAGAAAAGAAGATTCAAGAGTCCTAGTGGACCACAAGCTAAACAAAGACCACAAATGAGCAGCAGAATATTACTTTCAAGAAATCAAGCCTCCTATTAGGAAATGTTCTAAAAGCATCATTCTCTCATCCTAAGGCCAGAGTTCTGGCAGAAAAACAGATCCTGGGTACCCCCAAACTCAGCACTTCCTCACTTGCTACTCCTGTTAATTCCTTTTATCTTTGTTAATTACCACTCTGTTTAGTCCTTTGGTTACAATTCCTGCTACTTCCTTTTATCTTCATTAATTACCACCCTGTTTATTCCTTATGTTGTCTGGTAAAGGCTAGCACCCACAGGCATGTGGACTGGACTTCCGTGAGGGCAGGAACTGTATTGTATTCCTCTTGGATCCAGGGTCAGTGAAAACCCCAGCCAGTGCCAGGCACAAAATAGGTATTTAGTAAGAGCAGTTTCTGCCTTTTCAACCCAGTGTATAAACACGTCGTCCAAAACCTTTCCTTCTAGACTCTAAGATGCCCAATCAATACCACCCTCATAGCTGAAGCTTGATGAAAGTTTCCATGGCAGTGCCATGTGAACATCTGGAAACAACCTGCCCGGAGGGCCAGCTGGGTCCCAGCAGTTGAACAGGAGCTAAATTCCACTGCCTAGAGGCCCTTCCCTCCTCAGCATCCCACTAGTTCACAGCTTCCACCCCCAGCCAAGCCCTTCCTGCGCCCTATGGACTCTCTTGCTGGGAAACAGTTCCTGGTGTCATCAGGGACCCCTCCCCAACAGGTGCCTGAGGCCTCTCTCCAGAGAGGCTGGGCTCAATTCACAGCCAACTCAGTTCCCACAGGAGGCCTAGGCTGGCCCAGCCGAGCACAGTGAGAAGTAGGAGACAAGGGGAGTTCCTACTCGTCAATAGGGAACATCCTGGAAGGATGACCAGAGAAAGACATGACATGCTCATGGCCACACTCATTGTCCCAGAGCAGCAGCTGGTGGCAGAGCCGGGATGAGAACCCAGGGCTCCCAACTTTGGGCGCAGTCTCTGCCATGGTTGGTCAGATGACCTGGAGTGGAGCTCTGAGCCTTGGGGGCTCATCTGTAAATAGGGCCCTGGCTTGTCTCTCTCTGAGCTTTACCGTGGGGGAGACAAGGCTGTGGATGTTCAGTTGCTGGAAGAAACATCCCAGCACAGAAGGCCTGGGCAGAAGATGCCTGCACTGCCCACCTCTCCAGGGCCTGAGTGCCGGTTTCAGCGGGGAGCAGGTTTCAGCCAGACATGGCCACATTGCCACCTGCCCTGGGACCTAAATGCCCCTGTCGCGATGCTGTCCCTGCTGCCTTGCTGAATCACGAAGTTTTTAACCTGCATTTCTGGGAATCTCTTTATACTCTCCCTGACAACGCTGTGACTTTGGGTTAAAAACAAACTTTTGCAGCTGTGTAACCTTTAGTCGACAAAGATTGTCAGATCTGAATTCAGAAAATAGCACTGTTCCAAACTCCTGTAGCTGAGAAAGCCCAAGGTGACAAAATCTAGGAGGGGGAATTGCTGTGAGCTGGGGATGCTGAGGGGAAAGCAAGAGAGGCTAGTTCCATTTCGTACTAGCTAGAAATGGCTGACTTCTGTGACATTTTAGAAAAACAAGCGGCAATAATGTCACCACTAAATTAACACCATTAAAGAAAAGCGATGATTAGTGTTGAGAATTATGGGCTCTAAAAATAATAATACTATGTGCACTACAGCACCAGAGTGGTTAAAAAACCAGTCAGCACCCAGTTTGAATCCCCACTGCCTTGTTTCATCCTGGCGCCATGTATCGCTCAACCTTCCCGTGGCTCTGATTCTCCATCTGTTAGGTGGAAATAATGCCTAAATCATCAAGATAGAAAAGGAACAAATTAAATGAGGCAATCTATAAAGGGCTTGTAGTCGACAGAATAACAACCCCGCCACCAAGATGTCATTGTCCCATTTCCCCAAACCCATGAATATGGTAGCTTACATGACAGAAGGAACTTTACAGATGTGATTAAGCTAAGGACCCGGAGATGGAGAATTGAGTTTAGATTATCTGGGTGAGTCCAATATAATGTAACCGCAAGGGTCCTTCAGAGAGGGAGGTAAGATGATCAAGATCGGAAGAGATACGATACCAGAAGCAGAGAGAAAGACAGACAGATAGGTGGACAGAAATTTGCAGATGCTATACCAGTTTTGAAGATGTAGGAAGGGGCCAAAAACCAAGGCAGGCAGACGGGCTCCTGAAGCCAATAAATACAAGAGAAAGGATCCTTCTGCTTCCAGAAGGAACAGAGCCCCAGAGACACCCTGATTTTGGACTTCTAATCTCCAGAACTGAGAGAGAATACATTTGTATTGTTTTTTAAGATTTTTTTAAATTTATTTGACAGAGAGAGATCACAAGTAGGCAGAGAGGCAGGCAGAGAGAGAGAGAGGGAAGCAGGCTCTCTGCTCAGCAGGGAGCCCGATGCGGGACTCGATCCCAGGACCCTGAGATCATGACCTGAGCCGAAGGCAGCGGCTTAACCCACTGAGCCACCCAGGCGCCCCTGTATTGTTTTAAGCCACGAATTTTGTAGTAATTTATTACAGCAGCAAAAGGAAACTAATACAGGGCTCTTGAGCCCACTTAGCACTGGGCCTGGCACATTTTAAGTTCTCAAAAAATGACAGCCAGTCATAGTAACTACTAAAATGTGGAGGGACTTTCATGATTTTTCTGTGACCAAACATCCTTCATCCCTTCCATGATGTCCCACAGAGGGACTTTCTCTCTCCACTTGGTCATGTCCACTGACAGGCGCTCCTACCTCCCAAGCAGCCCATGCCTTGGGACCACTGTGAGATGGCTGTAGGGAGTTCATTCTCTCACAGGCCTGAATCCACCCAGCAGACCCCTATGAAATCTGCATGGATCCCTCTACTCCTGACACCCTTCAGATAACCACACACAGGTCTCAGCTAAGCCCAGAGGCCTCATTGCTAAACTCTGAGCCATTCTGGGCTGTGCAAAGCTGAACCACACTGCTGCTTGGTGGCACTTTTCTGTGTCTTTCTCTCAAACCGCAACTATTCTATCTTGTAGCCCCAAACTTGTGCAGGGGACTGTCTGGACCCACATGCTCATTCATACCCATTTGTCTGGTTCATCTCCTATCTTGGTACTTGAACCTATTTGGGGGCCTGGTTATGCAACTAATAATATATTCCCTACATGTCATCCAAAGATTGGTTAAGTATTCACTAAGTCATCTATGTCTCCATCACTAGTAAAAATATCAGATGGAACCATGACTGCGGCCTTTCACTAGAAATTTACTTTCTCACTGACATAGATCGGAATCTTCGGGTATGGCCATAATACAATTTTAAATTCACCTACTATGTATACCAGTCTGAAGTTACAATTACCTTGTCTTGTGCACAGATTTCTCATGAGGTTCCTTGACAAATACTGAGCTGAGGTGTGCTTTGCTTCTACCATAACTAACACAATTCCCTGACATGATAATCTAGCAACCCCATCACAAAACTGGGAATATAGTTACCTTGTTGTGACTTGCTCTTAAAGAAGCCACACGGGCTTCTAGAGAATTCTGGATTTTTCATGTGCTCAAAATCAACTTTATTTTTTTAAATGTTTTTTTTTTAAAGATTTTATTTATTTATTTGTCAGAGAGAGAGAGAGAGAGCGAGCACAGGCAGACAGAGAGGCAGGCAGAAGCAGAGGGAGAAGCAGGCTCCCTGCGGAGCAAGGAGCCCGATGTGGGACTCGATTCCAGGACGCTGGGATCATGACCTGAGCTGAAGGCAGCCGCTTAACCAACTGAGCTACCCAGGCGTCCCTCAAAATCAACTTTAAATAATCAACTGAAAGAGGTGGATAGGATATCCCCACTTCTGTAATTTGCTGAATCCTTCCCCCTCCCCCGTAAGAAAAGTTACATTTTCCTATCTCAAGTGTTCCATTTTCTCTCCCCATCTCCATGTTTCTTAAAGATTATCAGCAGAGACGCTACAGCGTTGGTGGTGAGTTCTCTACTCCCTGGAGTGTAATTTTTCCTGGCCAAGAGACTTGAGCTCATTTACAGCAGGTTGGTGCTTGTTATAATCTCTTTACTCATCTTGAACTTCAATTTTCTCTTACCACGGTTTTCTTTTTCATCAGTAGATTGCTCACCTCGGCAAAGAAGAAGGAGGTAAAATTCTGCTTTCTCACTGCCATTCTAAAATGCAAATAGCATCATGTTTCTTGGTCTGCCACTCATGAGTGGCGGGTTCCTCTTTGCCCTAGAGCAGTGACTCTCCAACTTCTCTAGGGTACTTGTTAAAAGGGCACATTCTCCAAAGAATTCCTCTCTCAGAAGCCGAGTCAATTGCTGTATTAGTAAAGGTAATGCTAGCTGCAAAAACAAACAAACCCCAAAATTTACAACTGCTCAGCCATGACAGAATCTTGCTTCTTATTCTCTTGAAACTCAAATACTGGTGTTTCAGATCAGTGGGTGGCCCTTCCTAAACAATGATGAAGAGACCCAGGGCTTCCTCAGTGTTAATAGCTCTGCCATCCTCAACATGTGGCTTCCAAGATCCCTGTGCTCGCCTTCATCAACATGGAGAAAAGGACAAGGTAATGGAGAACATTCAGGGCACATCTTAATGGGTCAGGTCTGGAAATGGCACATATTACTTCCATTCATATTTCATTGACATGAGTGCACTTAACTGTAAAGACCGTGAAATAGAGTCTAAATGCAAAGGAGGCTGGGAAATGTAGTCCAGCTGCAAAGGAGGCTGGGAAATAGAGTCTGATTGCAGAGGAAGCTGGGAAACGTAGTCTAGCCCAGGAAGAAGAGAAAACGGGTAAGGTCAACTATCTGCTGGTGTGGACATAAGATTGGGCTGCAGGGGGTCTGCATTTTCACAAGCCTCCCAACTGATCCTGATGTAGGACCCCACTTAGAGCGACACTGGCCCATGCACCCTCAGTGCAGAGCCTCTCTAGCCCCATCTGCACTCTCTACCCTGCTCTCATTTTGTGAAGCACCAGCAGCTTCCCCTGCC
The DNA here is from genome assembly GCA_003697995.1 of Taxidea taxus jeffersonii. Classification (NCBI taxonomy): domain Eukaryota; kingdom Metazoa; phylum Chordata; class Mammalia; order Carnivora; family Mustelidae; genus Taxidea; species Taxidea taxus. The sequence continues at coordinate 9,138 of RCUC01115947.1, read as the reverse complement.
TGCCCCGCTCCCACACTCTGTACTTGGCAATTCTTTTTCTCCTGCCCCTCCTCCTATTGTTCATTTGGCAAAATCCTGCTCATCCTTCAGGACTCAGCTCAAGTGTAATCTCTTCTGTACAGCCTTCCCTGACCCGCCTGCCCCCAAGTAGCACTGGCAGTGTTTCTCCTAATGTCCCCGCTCTACCTGCACTGAATCTCATTACTGTACTGATCCTGCAGAATGGCATTTGTTTATATGTGTGCCTTCCTGTTAGACTGGGAGATCCTCAAAGGCAGCGACCTTTTCTTAATTATCTTTGTATCCTCAGCACCTGGCACTTTGCCTGGTACACAGTGAGACTCAGTAAGAGTTTGCTTTACAGAAATGTTTAGTATTAGAGAACTTCCCACCATCACCAGTCAGGTCCTTTCTTGATTTTCTGCTCATGTCAAATAAGAAAAGCTTTTTTTGTTATCCTTACAATTGTGCTGCCTTCAGTAATTAGGCTTAACGAGATTTGTGTGACTCTACTACACCAATGCTTCCTCTCTCCTGTGCCAGCTGTACTTGAAGGGGAGCTTTCCAATAGCCACTCTGCTTTCATCAACATCTGCTCCCACCTTAACATTTTTCTTCAAGAACACTGGCAATATACGTTAAGAATTTTATCAGTAAGAGTCCTTGAGCTATCTTCCCTTTCGGAGTCTCATGTCATGTCCACTGACTTTGTGGGACCTTCCAAAGCCTGAATTCCTGAAATCCAGTAAAATACATCTTACCATGCCCACTCATCCCCTCTCTGGAAATCACAGAAGCTAAAATGATTGCTCTGGTAGTCAGCCTCTAAGATGGCTCCCAGTGATCCTACCTCCTGGTATTCACAGCCTTGGTCCCTTCTCACATTAAACTTCTATTGGTCTAGATCATTCATCTGTGATTAAGTTTTTAAAAAATATTGTAGTTTCTGCCTACTGCTCTCTCTCTCTCTCTCTCATCACTTGCTATTCAAAGAGAAACTGGCTGCCCTGTCTTGAGACAGCCCCATAAAGAGATCCACAAGGCTAGGAGCTGAGGCCCCCAGCCAACAGCCATGCAAGTGAGCTTGAAAGCAAATCCTCCAGTCTTAGCAGACCCTTGAGATAACTGTAGCTCCTGATGATGTCTTCCTGCAGTCTCATGAGAAATCCTGAGCCAGAATCACCCAGTTATACTGCTTCTGGATTCTTAACCCTCAGACACTGGGAAAGATAATGGATCTTGTTTAAGCGGCTAGGTTTGGGGGAAGTTTGTATTTTCACAGTTAACACACTTGGGCTTCTCTCTCTCATTCTAATTGAGCTTCCAGTCTTCTTTAGGACAGACTTCACTGGCATGAGAGGTACAACCATCAGCTGGGGATGTCCAGAGTTTACCGGGGCCAGGGACCTGGTGTATGCTTAGGTAATGAAAAGGCACCACACAACATCCCACTTTGATCCTGGGTTTGAGATGTGTGTCCAGAATGAGCCACCTCTATCCCCCATCTAGCCATGGGTTGGGCCAGATTCCACACTGAAGATAGAGCTCCTGTCCCTCTATGCATCTACACTAAAATTTTTAGACTCAGGATTCACCAATTTTCACATTCTTTTTTGTTAGGAATATAAGAGACAACTTTAAAAGGAGAGTTAAAGGCTTAGAACAGCATCTGGCACACAGTGAGTGCTAAACCAATACCAGATATTGCTGATAGGTCATTATTTTATAGATTGTCACCCCAACTAACATCTCTGTTGCTTTTGAACAACATATACACATCTACAACCACATGTTGCTCTTGATTCCCAGGGGGGGAAAAAAAAGCCTTGATTATCAGGGTGAGGTCATATCTGCAACCCTTTTAAAATCCCAAGTTCAGTTTAATAGGATTCATCTGCAGACTAGTATGTAAATATGTCAGGTCCCAGGTACTATTCTGACTCTCTCCAAGCCCTCCTATGTTTCCTTAACCTGCCTCTTCTAATGTTTAAGTTCTAGCTGTTTTTAGTGAAATTCTACATTAGCCAGAACTCTCTGGATAATTTTGAAATTGACCTAAAGCTACATTGACATTATCAAAGGTTTAGACATTAGCTGGAAGAAACTTGTTGCTTTCTAGGAAAACTCACAGCTACCCAAAGGAAACATGACTGATTGGCAGCTCTTTTCCTGAATCAGCAATAAGTAAATCTATAAAGGATTGAAATGTTTTTTTAATGAAATCGTCAGGTAAATATTATTCAAAGGTTTAGAAGTAGTGAAAAATGTTAACATAACAGGCCTGTAGTGCTATACTTTTCCACGTTTGTCTCCAAAAGTCTAGAGGAGAAACCTTTTATCTCAACAATACTACATTCTTCAATTTATAACAGTCTCTGATTTTTAAGTAGTTTCTATTCAAAACATCTTTTATTACCTGATACAAATGTGTCTTCCTTTATACAATCAGGTAACCTAGCTCATGTGCCCTTTTTTCCCTTAGAGAGCCTAATTGTAGAACCCATTCATCTTGTATGCTTGATGCTTCTAACCTCACCTCCTCCCTTTGGGTTCTGTCTGTTCTATTTCTTTCCTAAATGTCTCCTTTTGCCCCATGTTTTAACCTGTAAGTTGCGCAAGACCTCTTGTAAGCAGGTGACAGGTCTTAAATAAATAAAAATAAATGAATGTGTTTCTGACCAGTTGAATCTGAACAGAATTTGTAATAAATCAGCCACATATTAAATATCAAAGGGGAAAGCTTCACTTAGGGAAACCCGTGCAGCCTTTTTGTAATGCAAACTGGCAAGTCCTTCTGTTTTATCATTTTGAATTTTCAAATATCAGATTTTCTTACAGCAAGATGCACCTGGACCAGATGGTGATTTTTATCACAGACTTTGGGCTATATTTAAGGCCCTTAGTAAATATTCAGTAGGTACCCTGAGTTCAGGCCCTATTGCCTCTGGTTCCCTGAGGACAAAGACTCTGGGGCAATCGTGTTTCCACTGGGCATGACCTCACAAATTCCTCCTCCCAGACCCACTTCCCAGGAAGCGTATGCAGCCTCACAAATTCTAGCAGAGATAAGCACAAAGATGAAACACACAGTCACATATTCCAAAGGAGCTGAAACCATTAGACACTTCAAATATCTCAGACTCCAAGAGCACGTAGAGCTTTGTTCCCAACACCCCGCTCTTTGAGGAGAAGGGTGCATTCGTTCCCTGGAGAAGGGGCTGCCTTTTGCTTGTGAATATGACAGGCAGCTTCAGCTTTGGGGATATGGAGATAAACGGCAACTCCTCAGACAGCACCCTGGACCTGACCGTGATCATTAATTAGCTGATGAAAATGGGTTTTGCTGCCAAAGGCTTGGCACTGTGGTCCCTCTGCCTCCGGCTGAGCTCCCCCAAACAGCCTGTGTGGACTGTGACACCCTCTCAGGCAGCCTGAGTCCCAGCAGAGGGCAGAGAGCATGAGGAACTCCATCCCGGAGAGAGTCAAAGCAGAGCAGTCACCTGCCCTGGATGGTCACTGTCCTGCCTCTGGCCCAATTCGGAGCTTCAAAGTGACCACACTAATGACACAGTCCCTGTCCTAAGTTCTACTGAAAACTCAGAGGGAGATAAAAGGCAGTGACACCAGCGGATTCTGGAGTCAAACAGGGAGCAGGCAGGCCTTTACCTCTTTATTCTCAAAAAACAGCTAAAAAATATGTGTACGCAAAAAACTATCAGGATTCTACCTTCACTCAAAATTCTCCTGAATTTTCCTTTTAGTGAACCTGCTTCTGTGAGTGAAGGAAGCCTCTAACACTCAAACAAAAGAAATGCTCCTCACAACCTATCCTACCAATCGCCGAGGTTTTCTGTTTTGTCCTCTCACATGGGGAAACACTGGCCCTTTCTTAAATACGGAAAAAATAAAGTGAACTATTGGCCACCCAACGCATACGGATGGAGAAACTACTCAATCCATTTCTCTGACCACCAGGTTTGAAGAATCACTTTATCAATGGGAAGAGTGGAATCTGCTCTCTCTAAAACACCCAAGCAGTGTTTCTTGTCAGTTTGGAAGTTAGAACCACCCAGGAAAATTGTTAGTGGCTCTAATTAGCACTTCTGCCACCTGCAAAAAAAGTGGTACTAAAAAAAAATGCTGAATTCCTGCCATTGAGAATGAATAAAGGGAGAGAGAGATACCACTGGTTTTATTCTGACTCTTGGATTCTAATCGTCCATTGATTTGAGCAGAGGGGGAAAATACACTTTCATTGCCACCCAAAGGAAATGATTGCTAACAACGAGTTATGTCTCAGAAGCCATCATACCATGAGTCCCCTAGTCCGGGGACACTACCTCCTCCTCTGCCCTCCTGACCCCTGCCTTCTGCTGGTCTGGGCTCCTCAGCCTCCCGTGAAAACCTCCTCAATCTTCAGGTCCAGTCTGAGACTGGCCTCCACAAGGAAGCCACCCTGACCAGCCCAGTTCTTCCAGTTCATCCCCTGGACCCTACAACAGTTAGGAGTCTTTCCCCCTGAAATGAGTACTAAGTTACGTTTCTTGGTAACAGCCTCTGTTACCTTTAACCTCTAGCAAGAACCAGAACCAAATATTGTTGTTTGGCTGCCTTGACCCCCTTCGTGAAACAAACTATCTTATACCTTCCCTGTATTCTGGAACACCCAGCACAGAGCTGCACCCGGCTGCAGGAGGGTCTCAGTAACTGGCTGATTGAATGATGAGCATGTGTCTTTGTGATGCATCAAAGAGCAGGGTGGCTACAGTGAAAATTCAGCAGCTGTGACTTCTTGCTTCCTGCTTCAATCAACACCATGGGGTTGAAATGCTGGACACACAGTAGGTGCTAAATATATTTTTATGGATTGATTAACCACTGGAACAATGACTTGCCTAGGATTTTTTAATGCTTTTGATGTTAAATGGGGGTGGTTTTAGGGGAGAGTCATGTTAGAAAAACAAAACAGCAAATACAAAACCCCGACCAGCAGAGAGGCTGGTTCCTGCTCTGTTTACACCCACTACACTCCTAGCAACAGATGTCCTCTCAGACCCGAGGGTTTCTGATGAGGCGTCCACTCTTGTAAGTAACCTGCACAGTGAGTAATCAAAAGGATGTTCTGCCCCCTTTGACATCAGTTCCCTGTATTCCAAGACTGATTTCCAGTTCTGGGTCCAGGACCAGCTGCTGATAAAGGCAAAATCAGCATCCACTGTGTCTATTTAAAGGGAAAATCACCAGGCTAATGACAAAAGAAATTGCATTCATGTGTTGAGTGTGGTGAAAAGAACAGAGGCTTTGGAACCAACCAACCAGGCTCCAATTCCAGCGTGGCCATTTCCTGGATATGTGATTTCAGGAGATCACCTACCCTCTCCTGTGACCTGGGTTTTGGGACTGGTCCCACTAATTCCACAGGTTGCTGTGATGACTAAGAAGATTTCATGGGTAGAATACTTGGCCCAGTGCTTGCAACGTAGGGGTCATTGAGTAAATGATCGTGTTGTTGTGGCTATGATTATAAATGTAAATAAGGAGAGAGGTCCATTTGGCCACAGTGGGCACTCCAGGCAATCCCTGTGTGGCTTCCTCTGGTGCCTCTCTAAGGCACAGTAGTAGCCTTTTGAACACAAAACCCTGGTCTGATTGCACGCATAACAAGGGAATGAATGCTCTAGAACATTCCTGTCTACTTCCCTGTGCACTGCAAGTCCACTCTTTCACATTCATCCTGACCCCAGACCTTAGCTTGGGGCAGCTCGGTCAGGACAGAGAGGGCTGCCATTTGAAGCACAGTCCACAGCGCAGATCCTGTGTCTCATGGAGAAACTTGGGACCAGGACATAAGTTCCCATGTGCAACACCCAACAAATCCCGCTTACCATGGGAGAGATCCTTGCCAACCATGGAACATATTCCATATGACACAAGGCAGGGCAGGGCATAACCCAGAACAGATCAAAGACACTAGTGAAATCTGTGGAGAAAGGGAGGAGTTCCCTTACACAACACAAAGCAGATGCATTCTACGTGGCCAAAACCCTGGGGCAACTGGGGCAGACTACCAGACTGGAAATCCTTATTTGCATTCAGGCTCTGGGGCTGAAAGAAGGGTGGGTTGGAGGGAGGGTAGACAAGCCCTCCGTGATTTTAATTTGCACAGCTTTTTCCATTCTACTGACAAACCAAGCCACCCCTCCCCCAGGGAGCTGCTCTCTAGTTTGAACCCTGGGGGAACCGCAACACTCTGGGACTGGCACCCCTGGCATCACAGAGGCCAAAGGAGGCCTTCTTCTTTGTAGATGGGAATACAGCAAGTCTTCTCCCCTAAGGCAGGCAGGGAAACCAGGAGAATCCTCATACCTTCACCTAGAGATGTAGTGGAGCAAGGATTCATGGAGTGTGTTTCTCCTTCTTTCATTTGACGATCATTCAAAATGGTCTGTAAGAGAGTATGAGTGCATCAATTGCCAGAACTTAACCGATGATCCCAGACCATGCAAACCTTAGCTATACATCCATGATGCTCCCAGCTGTCGGGTATGGTTCTGCCAAAGAATGTGGCCCAGTGGGTTCCTACAGGTTCACAAGTGGAGGGGACCTGGGGGGGGGCGGCGACTGTGTGGATCATTTCAGAGGATCATTTCCTGCAACACGAATGAACACAGACTCACCTTGTGCCTTTATTCTCCTTCTCTTGGCCTTGAGTTGCTTGACGTGTTAGCTGTTGTTACCGGTTACCTACCTTCTAAAAATCCCTAGTAATCCCCTTTTTTCCATGTTCTATCCACAGTACTCTTCAATCAGTTTATACACCATTTTAACAACTTAGCATTCAAGCCACATCTTCCCTTTCAGGTGTTGTTAAGGATCCTTGGGGAGCTCACCTTCCCCTACTCCCCCACTACACCCCTCTGTCACTCTCTGGAAAAGACATACCCCTTTTCCCAGCTGACCCCCTCATCAAGGGTGGATTCCTCTCTGAAGTGCTTTGCCCTGTCCCCTCCCCTGTCCCCAGGCTTCACACACCAAAACTTCATTTTTTTTTCTTTTTCCAGGAAATGCAGTCACTGTTACACCAATGTGCCATTTCCCTGGTGTCCTCATTCCCTGTCACTGACAGTCCTCCTGCTACCCTCAGTAGATTATTATTATTTATTATTTATCAGCCGCCACACTGTACTCTGCCTCCTACAAGATATTAAAGAAGACACAATCCCTGCACTGAGTTTACAGCCAAGGAGAGTAGGGGCCTGGATTCAGACATCACAGGAGTGAGCCCAGAGCAGGGGATCTGCGAACCGAGTTCTCCCGCTGCCCCGGCGGCCCCAAGGAGGAGGGCGGGGCCCGGCAGAGCCCGCCCCAGGCCGGCTCCTCCCAGTTCCAGCCAAAGGGCCAGCAGCTCCCTACTTTACCATACCCCCTCCCCGGCTGCTACCCAGGCCTCAGGCCTCTGCAGCTCCGTCAGAGGGAGCGGAGGGTGAGGGCAGGAGGTTGAAACCCACAAACGCTTATATTTAGGCTGGGGGTAGGGGCTATATTTCCTCCGAAATTCAAAACCAGACAAGGGGGAGGTAGGGGAGGAAGGAGAGGTCAGGGAATAAAAACCAGAGCTGGAGAGTTACCACGGAAGACTGGTGCTGAAATGGAATGTTCTGGCGCAATGGAAAATCCCGCACTAGGGGCTGCCACGGGCCTCCAGCCAAACCTTTCCTGTTAGGGTTGACGTTAGAGTGTGTGGACGGCATGCGTAGACAGAGAGGTGAAGGGGCTAAGAAAGTCAGTGTAGACCATGGTGGTGGTGTATGTGTGTGGGGGGGGGGATGTCGGTGTAGACATACAAGGCTGGTGTGGCCTGAGTAGGGGCTGACTAAACAGAGAGGTCGCGTGGATTCGAGTGGGTCAGTGTAAACAGGAAAGTCCGCGTGCAAGGCGGAGAGTCGAGTCTGGACAGACGAAGAGGGTCGGTGGACAGGATGGGCGGGCTAGCTGCGGTTCTTCGGAGATTTGAACAACCTGCTCCTTTCCGTGGCTGGAGTGTCCTAGGGAGGGCGGAAGCTGGAAGACGATTGGACTTTTCGTTCTCAAACTTTTCCGCCAGTTTCCTCAGGTGTTGAGAGCAGCCGGGGAGCTCGCCTCGGCCGCGTCCCCCAACCCCGAGCCCGCGGGGCCGGGAGGCCGGGGCCGAGCAGCCGGGGCCACGCGCCGCGCATCTGCCGGGCGCGGCTGCCGAGCCCGGCGAGCCGGGAGCCGCCGCTGGGGGTGGGGGGCGCGGGGGCGGCGGACGGACAGACGGACCGACACACCCGCCAGCACTCCGGCCCGGGCCAAGCGCGCGGCTGCCCGGGATCCCTCCGGCCCGGGGAGCAGCGCCGGGTGCCCTGCCGGGGGCGCCCCGCCTCCCCCACCCTCCACCCCCGCCCACTCGGGCGCCCGTGATTGGCTCCGCCCGCCCCTGGCTGCGCGCCGAAGCCCGCCTCCCTCGCAGCTAAAGAAGACGGTACCCGGAGCGGAGCGAGCCAGAAGGGAGCATGGTCCCCGCGCCGCGGCCGCGCCAGCCCCCGCGCCGCCGCCGCCGTCCCCGCCGCCGCGGATCCAGCTGCAGCTCCAGCCCCGGCTCCGCAGCGCTCGCCCGCAGCCCCGGCGGCCGCCGCGCCTGAGCGCAGCCCCCGCCCGGAGCCCGAGCCCGGAGCAGCCCCAGCCCCGCGGCCGCCGCGGCTGCGGGGAGAGGGCGGGGGCGATGCTGCCGGAGCCGCCGCCGCCGCCGCCGCCTCGGTGAGAGCCGCGCCGCGCCGCGCGTAGCCGCACAGGCTGACAGGCAAAAGGACTGACTTCCCTCTCCCGGGCATCCTCCCTGGGCTGCCGGGAGGCGGCGGCGGAGGAGGAGGAGGAGAAGGAAAAGGGGGAGAAGGCGGAGAGCAGGAACGCGAGGAGGTGGACCTGGATCCGTTTCTCCGGGCCAGGACCCGAACGGCCCCAGCTACCGCTACCCGCCGGCGACGTCCCCTATCCATCAGCCCGCCTGCGCCCACCCACGACCCCCGGCTCTCCGGGCGTCGAGCCGGGGCCGGAACGGCGCGGCCGGAGGTAAGAGCCAGGCTTGAGCGCCAAGGCTGGGGGGCGGGGGACCCCGGG
>RCUC01115946.1:0-18140 GCA_003697995.1 Taxidea taxus jeffersonii | reverse complement strand
TTAAAGAAAACTATTTAATTTTTTAATTTATTTTTGGTTGATTTTTGCACAACGAAGTTTCAGCTTCTCAACCCTCTCCCCTGCCCAGGGCTGCGGACCCTGACTGGCCTCGATCTGCAGTCCCTCTTTGTCCCACATCCCTCCTTCCCCCTCACCCTCTTCCTCCTACGGGCTCCAGGGTCTGTCCATTTGTTACTGTGCTGTGCTGGGGATTGGCGCCGAGGTGGCGTGAGATTCCACTTGTGTAGAACTTTGTTGAGTAAAGATCAGTTTCTTGTGAAACCCTTGGTCTCTATCTGGCCTCCTGTATGCTTGGCTTTGGCAGTAGAGAAAAGATGTCGAGGGGGGCTTGGAATGCCTTAGAAATAGGGATGCACAGGACTCAGGAAATAATTCGGGAGGAGGGAAATAAGTAAGTGTTACCCAGGCACAGTTCTTGGGACCCCAAGCCTCTCACTTTTCTTCCCGGTAAAATGGGAAGGTGAATGTGAAGGAAAAAGATTAGATGTGGTAACATACACATGGGTGGTGTCCCCTGGCACCGAATTACAGCTCACTGAATGTCTCGAGCTCAGTTTAAAAGGGAGCCATTAGTGTTACAGCCCAGGTTCAAGATCCCATCTGCCTTACACTAAATTAAGGGACAGTCTTGTGGCACTCTCATCTTTGGTTAACCTCGCAACTCTGAGTCACTGGGCAGGTTGGACAGTTTTGTAGGAAGCTAAGCTTGGCACTTGGCCTGTGGGAGGTGTAAGTGTGAGCGGCATTACAGAGGCAAATGAGAATTGCTAAGTTCTTGGGACACACAGCCTCAGAATAAAATCTTGTTGCTACTTCAACCTGGCCAAAGGTCCACTGCATGGACTTGGGAAAAGGAACAAAAACCTGACATTGACATATATCCAGCTCAACAGACATGTTGTACACTTTGGTGAGCGAATGGGCCATAAACTGCGGAACAGTGGTGTGTCCCGTAGAGAAAAAGTGGGGAGGGGAGAGAGAGCGTTGGTAAGATGGTCAGCTTTACATTAGAGTACTCTGAGAAGGCCTCACCGCGGAGGTGATAGCTGAGCAAAGAGCCAAGTGGATATCCAAAGAGAGGCTGAACAGCAAACGCTGAGACATTTATATGGATCAGTTAATACTGCCTGGCTCAAGAGACGCTTTCGATAAATAGGAGATAAGGGCGATTGTAGATAAATCAGAGAACTTGAAGCCCCTGCGGTACAGCTCCACGTTTCTGTCTCCGGAAGGAGTTGGAATCCCGCTATGGTCTAGCCTCTGAACTCAGAGGCTGCATTTCTAAGCTCATTGCCACCTGTAAGCGGTGCTTTGGACAGAACCGCGTCGAACCAGGCTCAGCTGCCCGTCTGCGTCAGCACCGCCACAGATGCCTGTTTAACAAACGCTAGAAGCAGGAATAGGCATTTTCTAGCCCAAGGCTGCCCCACCTACACCAGCCCTCAGAACAGCGTGGTTCCAGACCCCGGCCTATTCCCGCACGTGCCGCTTGCTTCCGGTCAGCGCCGAAACGTCATCAAGCGGCGCCGGAAGTGCCTTTGCGCTGCCTAGGAGACGGGACGCGGGCCCTCGGCGGACAGGGCTCTGCTGGCCGCGCCCACCCCGGTCGCCATGGAGCTGCCCCCAGGGCCGCGAGACGATCCCCGCGCCTGGGAAGATGACTCGGACCCGGAGTCGGAGCCCGACCCCGACGCGCAGGCCGAGGCTTACGTGGCCCGCGTGCTCAGTCCGCCGAAAGTCGGGGAGGGGCCCCCACGCGCCCCTTTGCTGTCTGCGCCCGTCGCATCCCTTGGCGCCCTGGAGCCGCGGGCGGCGTCCAAGGGTGCGCCCGTGGGGGTCCCGGGACTGCTGAGCCTTCCTCCGGAGCTGCTGCTCGAGATCTGCGCCTACCTAGACGCGCGCCTGGTGCTTCACGTCCTGCCGCGCGTGTGCCACACGCTGCGCGACCTCGTGCGTGACCAGGTCACCTGGAGGCTACGCGCGCAGCGCCGCGTGCGCGCGCCCTACCCAGTGGTGGAAGGTGCGCGCGCCTGGGGGCCGGGGTCAGCTGTCCAGGTTAGGCTGGGGTGCTGTGAGCACCGCCCTGAAGCACGCTTCCTGGTGGTCCTGGCTTGGGTGGAGGCTGAGGTAGTCACCGATAGTGCCAAAGCCCCTGACCTCTTGGTGCACCATGAGCTAGGCGCTGGGGCTCCTGGGGCTGTGGAAATCTACCTTGGGGGGCTGGGGTCCCTGAACTCAGGATCCAATGAGCCTCAGGCTTGGGGTCTGGTGGTACCACGGACCTGACCCCTGGCTGGGGGTTGACACAGGGACTTGAAGTCTTAGCAGTTGGAATCTATTGGGGTTCAGGGTAAGGCCAAGAATCCTCTGGGGTATAGATGTTGAGCTAGCAATTGGTGATGTTAAAGCTCCTCACCCTTACAGACTTGATCTAGGTAGGGGTGGGGCGGGGACTAAAGGCCCCGAACTTGCAACCTTTAAATCAAGCCACATCTTAGAGGTTAGGATCCCTGCTACCAGCAATCACAGATCAATCCTCAAGCCAGGGTCTAACCTAGGCTGGGGGCTGGTAGTAATTCCTCCTGTCCCTGAGGTCACTGATACCTGGCGGATAAGACAGCTTGGTCACCTTGAACTGATGGGGGTTTCCTGAACAGCCTGATAAACATAGATGGTTGAGCCCCATTATACCACTGAATCTCTGCACCTAGCCCTTGAGTTCTACATCTTGACAAGTTTCCCACGTTTATAGAAACTAATCTGAGAACACTTCCCTGGGTTTGGTTAAGATCATGGAGGCAAAATATCCTAGTTCTGATGTCTTGCCTGAGGATTGAGGCAGGACCTTAACATCCTGAGGCTACTATCCTCCACACTTGGGTTGGGGGTTGAGACCTGCGAAGATGGTCCTGAGGCTCCAGTTACCCTATTTTTGGAAACTGGGGTGAGTAGTCCTAGGCCTGCTGGAAGGTCCGTGGCTGGTGGTCCCAAAACTAGATCCTAAGCCTTCTTGGGTGGGGTCAGGGGTCCAGGTGGGGTTCTCTCCAAGTCTGGTGAAGGTTAGGCTTCCTGGAAGCCAAGGGCGGGCTTGGACAGCTGCTGTGGATGTCAGGATTCCTGCCCACTGGGGACCCTGCTCACAATGCCCCACAGAGGAGGACTTCGACTGGCCAACAGCCTGCATCGAGCTGGAGCAGCACCTGTCACGCTGGGCGGAAGACGGGCGCTGGGCTGAGTACTTCTGTTTGGCCGATGGGCACTTTGCTTCCATTGACTCGGTGCTGCTGCTCCAGGTGAGGTGGGGCTCGGTGGGCAAGCAGGGCTGGACCAGGGTGACTCTGACACCATCACCTTGTTCTCTTCTCAGGGTGGTGCATTCTGTCTGTCGGGCTCCCGAGATCGCAATGTCAATCTTTGGGACCTGCGGCAGCTGGGGGTAGAACCCAGCCAGGTTCTAGTCAAGGCCTTGGGCACCGAGAAGAACAGCACCCACAAGGTGAGGGGTTAGGAGGCCAGACAGGGGAAGGAGGGGTGGGGCCCGAGTAGGGTGCCATGTTAAGTGCAGGAGTTTCGGCACCAGACGTTGCAGATTTAAATCCTGCTCTGCCATGACTAGTGTGACATTGGGTGAGATGTGGGACTTCTCCCGGCCTCCATTTCTACTTGTGTCTAGGCCTAGTTTGGGATGAGCATGAATGAGATGACTATGCCGTAGAGCTTCACCTGGGCTGGGATACACAGCAGGCACTCAGGGGACATCAGGTACACCTTGAGAGGCATAGGGCGGGGCAGTTATGAGGCTGCCCGTGCGGCTCACAAAGCTCTGAGCATGGCAGTCATCTCAGGAGAATCGGCTGTGGAGGAAAACCACTGCCACCAGTCACCGAGGTGGTTTTTAATCGACTTGTTACGTGGCCTCAAACCACCACAGGTGCAGAGTCTGGCAGGGACTTGACTTAGGAATATCATTCTATGTGGGTGTGCACGTCCCAGGCTCTGAAGTAGACAGACCCACCGACCTAAGTCCTGACCTCCACTTGGAGCTGCCTTGCTCTGGCTTCTGGGGTCAGTTGTCTCCCTCCTCCGACCCTCGATTTTGTTACCTTTGGAATGGGGGTGACCACTGGGTCTGGTCTGCAGGGCTGGGTGTGGTCGCTTGCAGCGCTGGACCACCGCGTGTGCTCTGGTTCCTGGGACAGCACGGTGAAGCTCTGGGACATGGCAGCCGATGGGCAGCAGTTTGGCGAGATCAAGTGTGTGGGGTCCTGGGCGGGGAGGCGGGGCCAGGCTGGGTCCCAGCTAGTCACAGCCCGAGCCTTGGGCTCCGTGTGTTCCCAGGGGCAAGGCGGCTGTGCTGTGCTTGTCCTACCGGCCTGACATCCTGGTGACTGGCACCTATGACAAGAAGGTGACCGTCTACGACCCCAGAGGTGGGCCAGGGGCCTGGGGACCCAGGTGGGGAGAGGAGGGCCACCTGGGGTCTCCAGGGTCACGCTGGGGAAGGAGACACTTGGACTTCACAGCCTGGCTGGGATGACAGTCTCAACCAGATGCTGACCACTCCGAGTGGCCCGTGCTGTTGCTGGGCCAGCAGAGGCAGCTGGCGGGGGATGGGGTATTGGGGGGCAGAGGCAGTCCCCTCCACCTGGGGTGTCTGGAGGGCGGGAGATCCTCTGAACCTCAATACTGTGGGAGGTGGAGCAGCCCCTAGAATCCCGACTCCCCCACATCCTAGCTGTCAAGCTTGAACCTCAGTCTCCCCATCTGTAAGATCTGGATAATAACCCTAGCCCCACAGGGTTCATAGGAGGAGAGGATAGTAGGAACATTGGTGGATTAAATGTTAAGTTTACGTAAAAAGCCTAGGAAAACACTGCTCAGCACCGAAGTCTTTTCTGTTGTTTCTTTCTTTATTCATTCTTATTTTAATTGTAGGGCTAGGGGTCTTTTCCCAGGCGGGGCCAGAGGCAGGGGCCTGGTCATGGGAGCAGGTCTTGTCTCAGACCCGCCTGGGAGCAGAAGCATTTTCCGTGGGAACTCGCTGAGGTCGGCTAGGTACTGAGAGCAGATGGGATTGGGCCAGGGCAGGGAGGGCTGAGATCTGGGGACCCTGGATGGCCCCAGACCTTGCTGGGACAGGAGAGGAGAGAGACGGGATGCGGGGCGGGCAGAGCAGACCAAGGGTTGTGCCAAGTGGGATAGGGGCGGGCGGGGGGCAGGGGCTCTGATGTCTCCCTCCTTGCCGCATCACTCTCGAAGTTGGCCCGGCCCTGCTGAAGAGTCGACGGCTGCACTCCAGTGCGGTGCTGGCGCTGCTGGCTGACGACCGGCACATCATCTCGGGCAGCGAGGACCACACGCTCGTGGTGTTTGACCGCAGGGCCAACAGCGTCCTGCAGCGGCTGCAGGTGGACCCTCCCCGGGGGACCCACAGGGACCTGGGATGGGGCGGTGGCTTGGCCGGGCCTGAGCTGCTCTGTCCCACATTCCTCCCACAGCTGGACTCCTACCTGCTCTGCATGTCCTACCAGGAGCCCCAGCTCTGGGCTGGTGACAACCAGGGCCTGCTGCACGTCTTCGCCAACCACAACGGCCGCTTCCAGCTCGTCCGGGTCCGCCAGGGAGCTAGGCCCTGCCCGACGGTCCCTGGGCCTCCTCCCTACCTCCTGACCCCCTGGGTAGCTGGTGGGCTGACCCTGGGCAAGGCCTTCCCTGAGTGTTCCCTATCCCTCCTTCCTGCAGTCTTTTGACGTGGGTCACAGGTCTCAGATCACGGGGATCAAACACTCACTGGGGGCTTTGTACACCACATCCACCGACAAGACCATCCGGGTGAGCCTCCGAGACAGGACCCCTCCATTACCCTGCCCCCACCAGCCAGCAGTGCATGGCCAGACCTTTGCCCACTGCCCCTCCTCTCCAGGTGCATGTGCCTACTGACCCGCCAAGGACCATCTGTACCCGAAGCCACAACAACGTGCTGAATGGGGTAAGGCCCTGCCCTGTGCGCCTTACCCAGGTGCCCAGAGTACCCCTGACTCCCTCTGCCCTGCATCCCCAGATCTGCGCAGAGGGCAACCTGGTGGTCGCTGCCTCTGGGGGCCTGTCACTGGAGGTCTGGAGGCTGCAGGCCTGAGCAGGTGGACGCGGACATCGATCTGCTGGCCCACAAGCTAGGCCGTGGCCTCTGTTCTCGGGGGATCGTCCCCCCCGTGCTGGTGCTGCCCCTGCCCTGTCCTGAAGCCCTGAGGCATAAGGAGCCTGGGCCGTGGTGAGCTGTGCCCCACGGGCCGTGGCCCATGCCAGGGGAGGTGAGCCTGGTGTTCAGGCCCACGCAGGGGACTGCTCCCCTCCCTGGGGCCCTGTTTTTGTTAGGATTTGGATACCTGCTTTCCTTCTAGAGTGAAGGAGAAATAAACCCGATGTACTGGTGTCCCGTGAGGACCCTGCCTGTGCTTGCTTGGGACTGGGAGGCGCCGCCGGGTGTGTGCCCGTCTGGGAGACAGTCTGTGTTTTGGGGGAAGCAGGTCTGGCTGTGAGTGTTGTAACAATAACCTTGTCTACGCCTGTCTGTGGGCCAGTGGATGTGGGTGTGTGCGTGGAGGGTGAGGCTCTCTAGGGTGTGCACATGTTTGTGTAATGGCGTGTGTGTGTGTGTGTGTGTGTGTGTGTGTCGCGTGTCGGCACCCAGACTGGAACTCTTATCTTGGACGCGTTTGTGCCGTGGGCAAGGGGATCTGCTGAGGCCACCCCACAGGTGCGGGGCACAGAGTGGGGCGGGAGAGTTGTGGCCTAGCTCAGCCACCTTCCGGGGGGGCAGGACGTGTGCTGCTGGGGCCAGGACCCGAGAGCCAGCGGGGGACGGGGGTTGCGCCAGATACGGGGGCAGCTCCCAGCATGGGCCCCCTCCGCCCCCACTGAAGCCTGGCCAAGCCAC
Source organism: Taxidea taxus jeffersonii (assembly GCA_003697995.1). Lineage (NCBI taxonomy): Eukaryota > Metazoa > Chordata > Mammalia > Carnivora > Mustelidae > Taxidea > Taxidea taxus. Next base: position 11,182 of record RCUC01115946.1, on the reverse strand, counting down.
GTCCTGAGGATCCTTCACTTCGTTTTTATTGAGGCCTCCCGGGTGGTCGGGGCCGTGGAGGTCACAGGATGGTGCAGGGCTTTTTCTCCTTGAAGGGGTTGGTGGCGGCAGGGATGCCCACGAGGAAGGGGTCGCTCTTGGCCTGCTCCATGCAGAACTGCAGCAGGTCGGAAGCCGCCTTGGACACCTGCAGGCCAGCCTGGTCAGCCAGGCCCGCGCTGCCGCCTGCCCCCATGCCCAGACGCGCCGCGCCACACCCCGGCCCTCACCTTCACACGCTCGATGCCTGCCTCCATCCGCAGCTGCTCCACGGCCCGGCGGGCCTGCCCGATGTCACTGCCAATGGCCACCTTGCCGGACATCTGCAGGAAAGTGAGCAGGGTCACGGGCAGTGGGCTCAATTCCAGACTCTGAGCCGTACGGCTACCCGAGAGTCCCCTAGCCGCCTCCTGTGTCCCCCTGGGGGCTGTGGGAAGGGGGTGGCGGGTCCCCGACCCATCAAGACCACGTACTTCAGCTTGAGGACTGCAGCTGATTCCTGACTGCTCAGTCTGCCAGCAGCCCAGCTCTGGCTCCCTCCCAGCCAGCCTGGCCTCTCCAGCCCCCTCCGATCCCTCCCCCATCCCTGCAGAGACTTTGAAGCCAGGACACTCATGGAGTGAAATGTCACCAGCGGCAGCAGCTGCCTCAGCTGAGGGGGTCCCTGCCCCAGGGGGCCCAGTGGCTGCCCTGGTGTCACATGTCACCTTCGCTGGGGGAGCATGGGGGCCCTGGCTTCTCACTGACCTGCTTGATCCTCTGCCGATGGGTCCCAACACTCCTCCTTTGCCGGCCTCTGCCCTCCCCACCCCCACCACATACAGAGTGTACCTTGGCTCAGGTGCAGCCCTGTCTCTCCCCTATCTGTCTATACTCACCAGCCAGAATCTTATCCACAGACAACTCTGTCTACTTGCTTATGCTGATGGCTCCCTCTGTCCCCATCCCAGAGCTTTCCCTGATCTCACATCCACCCGAAGGGCTTACTGCCTCCTCAGTCTGTCACACTGGGATCTCAGGGGTCTCTCGCCTAGCTCAGCCAAAGCTGGACTCGGGATTGTCTTCTCCCCAGACCTTCTGCCCCCCAGTTCACCACCATTCGCTCAAATGCCCTGGCCCACATCTTCAACTCCTTGGATTCTCTCTTTCTGGTGTCCCCACGTCTGATCCTTTCTTAGGAGCCATCAGATCAACTTCAAATGAGCTTCTCAGTCTGGTCATGTTTCTCCACGTCCGTTGGCATGTCCCAGGTCCTGCTCCCATCTCTGCTGGCCTGGACCAGCGCAGGCACTTCCGCCCTCGTCTCCCCTGCCCTGCCTTTCCCCATTGCCCCTGTTCTCCTCGAGGCAGCCAGTGGGGTCTGGTGAAAAACAAATCACATTACAACATGGAAAAACCTTGAAGGCATATGTTAAGTGAAATAAGCCAGTCAGAAAATGACTGATAAGGTATGATCCCGTCTACATGACATCTCTAGGGATGTTAATCCAGAGACAGGAAGTAGATGGTGGGTGGCTGGGGGAGGGGGACAGGGAGTTAGTGTTTAATGGGGACAGTTTCAGTTTGGGATGATGAAAACACTGTAGAGATGGACGGTGGCAATGTTTGTACAACAGTGCTTAATGCTATGTGAATGCTAAGTGAATGTGCTTAATGCTACGGATCCATATACTTGAATAAATAAATAAATGTGATAATAAATTTTATGTTATATATGTTTTACAACAATAAAAAAAAGTTGGTGGGGCGCTTGGCTGTCTCTTGATCTCAGGGTTGTGAGTTTGAGCCTCATGTTGTGTGCAGAGGTTACTTAAAAATAAAAGTTTTTTAAGTTGGGGGAAATAAAAACTCTCTAATGGTTGGGACGCTGGGAGGCTCGGTCAGTTAAGCGTCTGCCTTTGGCTAAGGTCATGATCCCTGGGGCCTTGGATCAAGTCCTGCATCTGGCTCCTTGCTCAGTGGGGAGCCTGCTTCTCCCTCTGCCTGCTGCTCCCCCTGCTTGTGTGCTCTCTCTCTGACAAATAAATAAAAAATCTTAAAACTCTCCAACCATTTCCCAGCTTTTTAGACTAAACCCATCTTCCTTACTACTGCCCAGAGGGCTCTGTCTGCTCTGAGTTAACTTTTTTTTTTTTCTTTTACAGATTTTATCTTTAAGTAATCTCTACACACCCAGCGTGGGGCTCAAACTCACAACCCCGAGATCAGGACTCACAAGCTCCACTGACAGAGCCAGCCAGGCGTCCCTGAGTTCATTTATTGACCTCTTTCCCTCCTTCATTCCTCACGGATCACCCTGATGCCCCTGTGTGGGTTCACTGATTCATTCAGCGTATTTGCTGAGATCACAGTATGCGATCACCGCACAGAGTAAGAGAAACAGTGGTGAGCCTAGACAATCCTGCCTGCATGGAGAGGCCGCTGTCATCACAGAGGGACGGACAACAGCAGACAAAACGAAAGAGAATGATGAGCAAGGTAAGGGGAGAATCGGGTGGTCAGAGCAGGCGTCTTGGATGAGGTAATATTTAGGCAGAGATTCAGAGAAGGAGCTGGAAAAGAGGGTATTCCAGGCAGAGGGAGCAGCGGGTACATCAATGTCAGGAAATAAGCTTGGTGGGTTCTAGGACAGTGAGGAGGCCAATGTAACCAGAGAGGCAGGAGGTGAGGACAGTTGGTGGGAGATGAGGGCAGGGAAGTGAGCAGGCACATTCACAGGCCACGGTGAAGACCCTGGATTTTACTCCTAGGGAGAAGCCAGCAGAAGAGTTTTAAAAAGGAACGATGTATCTGGTTTCTCTGTATTGAGCTCTCTGGCCACAGCGGGGAGATGGTTTGGAGGGAAGGCAGCCCAGCATGGAGGCTGTGAGAATGGAGAGAAGCACCTGGATATAAACACCCAATCATAATGTTGTACACCTGAAACTAATAGAATCCCAAATTCTAACAATAAGAAAAGGCACCTGGATTTGGGACCTATTTTGTGGGTAGAGCTTGGTGGAGGTGCTAAGGGATGAGTGTGGGTTTGAGAGAAGGAGAAACATTAAGCTCAGTTCTCCAGTGTTGAGCCTACTAGGTGCACAGAGGGCTTATTTGCTGAGCTGAGGGCTCTTTGATGAGCTGTGGAAGACTGTAGGGAGATGAGGGTTAAGAGTGGGAACTGAGGAGTGAGATCCAAGTGGGGACTGTCAAAACTGTCAAGAAGGATGTTCTCTCTCTCCAATCAAGTGGGCTAATCTCTGGCCTCAGGGCCTTTGCACTGCCAGTTCTCTTTCCCAATGGGGGATGGTGGATAAAGGCCTCCCCAAATCTTCACATATGGGGCCTTTCTGGCCTTGGCTCAAATGTCACCTCCTTGGCGTCTTCCCCAATCACCTTTCCCTTCAAATAAGGCCACCTCCCCCTCCATCCACCCCTAACTAAAAGACACATCATTTTGGAATCCTCAATAGCACTTACCACTATTGTTGTTAGCTTTCTAGCTCCCCAAACTGTGGACTCCAGGAGGGCAGGGTCTGCATCTTGTTCACTGGTAAGTCTGACATGCCAAACACAGAGCCCAACGTATAGTACAGACTCCATAAGTTGTAGTAAAAAAATCCCCCTGGACCAGACCCTGTGCAGCGCTAGGAGGATCCATGAGATACAGACCCCACCTTTGAGGGTCTCACAGTCTTGATGCAGGGAAAGAGAGGTCAGCCTTGGATCCCAGAGGAGGTCCCTTACCCAGAGGAAGGTCAGAGGAGGCTTCCCGGAAGAAGCGACAGCTGCAACGGCCTGCAGGGTTAAACAGCATGTGGAGGAGGCTCTGGAGACCTGAGAGGTACGGACAGCGCTCACTAAACCATTCGACGAGAGACGCTCAAGGGCAGAAACTATTTGACATTTCCTGATGACTCGAATCCTGCCTGTCCAAAGGCGACGTCTAAGAAGCCACCCTCTTTCCCAGAAGGGACAGAAACGAATGGGAGATCGCCGCGCAACGCGGTGGGTCTCCAGCAGGCGGCAGTGAAAGTAGGAATCTTCATCACAGGCTTGACAAGACACAAGACAAGGAATAACGGCTCCTCGCAGCTTCCGTATTACTGAACGCACGCGCAAACATGGCCGCGCCCTGGATTATGGGACTCAAGGAAGGTCATGTGACTAAGCTACTTCCCGTCCCCCTCTGCAGGTTTTCCCGAGCCCTGCTTCCTGTACTGTCGTACAGAGCGCGTGCTGGGGTTTAGTGCGTTTGGAGGCCGCTGGAGGCCTGGCCTGGGACGGCTGTGATCTGGGAGTGCGGCCTCAGGAACATGGAGGGTCCTCCGGAAGGGAAGGCACCCGCGGCGGCGCTGGCCGCTGTGTTGAAGCACAGCTCGGCGCTACCCTCCGAGAGCTCCCAAGTCCGAGGCTACGACTTCAACCGCGGCGTGGACTACCGTGCGCTACTGGAGGCCTTCGGCACCACTGGCTTCCAGGCCACCAACTTCGGGCGCGCAGTGCAGCAAGTCAACGCCATGGTGAAGCCTGGGGCGGAACTTCCTGCATCGAGGGGGTGTGGCCTAGAGTAGCGGCAATGCAGTACTCGGAGTGGGCGGGGCTCCCTTGAGAAGGAGGAGTGTCCTTTGTTGGGCGGTCCAATAGTTGGAGAGAGGCGGGATCCATTCTGGGGGGCAGTTTTTGCGCGGGGAAGAGGACGTTGTCTCCCCACCGCCCCGATCCCCATGGCATTCTACAATCAGGATGAGGTTGGGACTGATTCTAGATAGGAGGCGAGTGAAAGTGTTCTGAACCGTGAGGTTGAGGAGCCTAAGTCAGGCTCGGGTTTGTTTTTTTCCAGCGGGGAAGGGGACCGGGCCTGCAAAGATCGTGCTCTCCGATTCCTTGAAAAGGGGGTAAAACCTGAGCGTGTGCCTCGAGATTTGGGCCGTGAATGGGGCGGAGCCTGCACAAAGGGCGTTCGTTCCCTGGCTACAGGTATTCCAGGTAGAAGTGGTAGGTGCTAGGGTTTGGGGCCAGAGGGTAACTTGGCTCTGCCCTTACACCTAGATAGAGAAGAAACTGGAGCCGCTGTCGCAGGATGAAGACCACCATGCAGACCTGACCCAGAGCCGCCGCCCACTTACTGGCTGCACCATCTTTCTGGGCTACACATCCAACCTCATCAGTTCAGGCATCCGTGAGACCATCCGTTACCTCGTGCAGCACAACATGGTGGGGATCTCGTGGGGTTGTGGCCTTGGCCTTTCTAGGTCTTAGGGCAATAAAATTACTGGTGATTTAAATGACATAGGGAGATAGGGTCAGTTTTAAGCAGAGGGACACGGTCTACTTTTGCTGTAGAGCTTTCCCCAAGGGTCACTGGGTTAGTGTTGGGAGCTCTACCTGGGGTGAAGGCAGGGCCCCTCTTCCTGGGCCAACTTCCCTGACTTATGGCTGCAGGTGGACGTCTTAGTGACCACAGCTGGCGGCGTGGAGGAGGATTTTATCAAGTGCCTGGCACCCACGTACCTGGGCGATTTCAGTCTCAGGGGGAAGGAGCTACGTGAGAACGGGATCAACAGGTTGGGGGCCCTGAGTGGTGCTGAGTGAGGGAGCTGGGCTGGGGGTCCTGTGGCCTGATGCCCACGTGCCTTGTGTTCACAGGATTGGAAACTTATTGGTGCCCAACGACAATTACTGCAAGTTTGAGGATTGGTTGATGCCCATTCTGGACCAGATGGTGCTAGAGCAGAACACGGAGGTGGGGCAGGAGTGACCTAGGGACCGGTGTGGTAGGAGTTGGGGCAGGCACCGTAGGCTGAAGTCAGTGTCTCCTCCTAGGGTGTGAAGTGGACACCTTCCAAGATGATTGCCCGGCTGGGCAAGGAGATCAACAACCCAGAATCAGTGTATTACTGGGCCCAGAAGGTGAGGGGCTGGGTGGGGCCCGGATACCAGTCCTTAGTGTGTATTCGCTCGTTCCACCTTCATAGTCCCCTGGAGAGTCAATTCCTCATCTCCACTCTGAGATGCGGAACCCGACACAGAGCTCAGGTGGTTTGTCTGAAGCTGCACAGCCACTGAGTGTGACCTTGGGATCCTGGCTCGTTTCCTAGACCTGGGATCAGTTGGGGCAACCGTCATGGGGTGGGGCATATGGTCCCATGCTCCTCCAAGGTGGAGAGGTCCGGCAGAGCAGCGAGAGCTGCCATTGTCAGACACTGTCCTTCGTGCTTTGTGATTTCATCACTTATGCTTCTTCGTCCGTGAGGGAGGTGCTGTTGTGTCCATTTTACAGTTGAGGAAACTGAGGCCCAGACTTAAGCTTAAGCTTAAACTTAAGCACTCTGCCCAGAATCAGGCAGAGAGGAGGGGATGCCACTGGAATGGGGACCAGCCTGCCCCCACTGGGCTCCGAGCTCCAGTCGCTCTTGTCTTGCTGTTCCCCAGAACCACATCCCCGTGTTGAGCCCAGCGCTCACAGATGGCTCCCTGGGTGACATGATCTTCTTCCATTCCTACAAGAACCCAGGCCTGGTCCTAGACATCGTCGAGGGTGAGGTGCTGGGGCCACACAGGAGCAGGGGAGGAGGGCTGGCTGGGTCCATACCCTGACCACAGCGCTCTTCTCCCAGACCTGAGGCTCATCAACACGCAGGCCATCTTTGCCAAACACACTGGGATGATCATCCTGGGCGGGGGTCTGGTCAAGCACCACATCGCCAACGCCAACCTCATGGTGAGTAGAGACGGGGCACCTGGTCCCTAGTGAGTGTGGACGCGGGCTTGCCACCCAGACATGCCTGTGCACTAGGCCTGTGCCATGTGCCAGGGAGACAGCTGTGGTCTGGACAGGCCAGGATCCCTGTCCTCCTGGACTGATGTTCTAGCCAGGGAGACAGGCAGCGAACAAGTGACACACGCATGTCACATGGCAGTTAGCTCCTGTGGGAAAAAATGAGGGATGACAAGATGGCAAAAGAAATGACGTTCTGGGAAAGATAGCCAGTAAGCACAGAGAATGGCCAGTGCAAAGGCTCTGAGGTGCCTGAATTAAGTCTGGGGACAGTTAGCAGGCCGGTGGAGGGGAGCGGAGGTGACCAGCAGCAGGAGCCAGGCCTCCAGAGCTGCCACTTGGGAGATCACAGGCACCCTCTGGCATCCGTGGGGGACGGGGTAACACGGCGGGTCGGGTAAGGAGTGACGGGGCCATGATCAGAGTGGGTGTCGTCTTTGTGTTTGGTGGCAGCTCTGCTGAGCAGCTGTGGGAGTTGTTGCCACACAGTAGGTGGGTTTGGGGCACCTCTGCCCATCAACCCTACCAAACCCCAACCTTGTGCTCTGCTCATGCATGGACGTGGGGCCCTTCCTGTGGAGTGGGTGGCCACCCCGGGCTTCCTGCGTGCAGGACACAGCCCTCGGCCTTTTAGCTAGTGCCCCGCTACATCCAGTGACTGGCTGACCAGCTCCCCCTGCCCCCGGCTCTCCCCACAGCGGAATGGGGCTGACTACTCTGTCTATATCAACACGGCCCAGGAGTTTGATGGCTCGGACTCTGGTGCCAGGCCGGACGAAGCTGTCTCCTGGGGCAAGATCCGGGTGGACGCACAGCCCGTCAAGGTGAGGGCCAGTCAGGCGGCTGGGGTGCAGAGTGTCCCAGAGTGCAGCCACGGGCCCTATGGTTCACTCACGTCCCCTCTGCAGGTCTACGCCGACGCCTCCCTGGTCTTCCCCCTGCTTGTGGCTGAAACCTTTGCCCAGAAGAGAGAGGCCTTCATGCCCGAGAAGAATGAGGACTGAATGGCTATGGCTCAGGGAAGTCTCCCTTCTCCTGTATTTATTAGCTTGCAAACCCGGTCCCTTCCTCCCTCCTTGGTCAGCCGTGTGTCTAGAATAAATGGTCTCCATGATCCTTCTGAGTCCGTGTCCTTGGTGGCGGTGGGTGCCCCGCCTTCACCCTGTGCCACCATCCACCTCATAAGCCTCCTCCCGCCAGCACTGGACGCTGCCCCCCATGGCGGTCAGCAGGCAGGGCTCCGCAGGGTGGAAGGCCAGCGACTGCACCACGCCGGGACCCACAGGAAGGGCCAGTGTCAGGGCACCCTGTGGAAGGAAGGGGTGGGGAGTGGTTATCAGCGCGTCCCTCTCCCTTGACCTTCAGCCACCCACCGCTAACTGCTCCCCAGGCACTGCAGACCTCAGCCGCCTCAAAATGAACCCGAGTTGCTCCATATTTTGGAGCACGTGTGGCTCAGGCCAAACGTCCTGGGAGTCTTCCTCTTTCATGCCTCCCACCCATTTATAAGCAAGTGCTCCTGGCGCGGCCTTCAGACCACGTCTGGATCCACATCCACAGCCACCACCTTGCTCCGACCCTGTCCTGTCCTGGCTTCTCCACCTTGCTGCCATCTGGGCTCTAGGGGCCCACGGGGCGGCCTCTGTGATCACTTCCTTCATCAGCCTGCAGTCCCTGCTCAACGCATGTGGTCCCTTAAGCAGGCTCCAAATTGCTCTTCCCACTTCGAAAATGTTCTTCTATGTGCTCCCCCCGCACCGGGTGACTTTGTCTGGTAGACTCTTGAGAAGTAAGCAGAACACTGGTGCGTTCTCAGTTGCCAGAGAGAGCTGGGCCCTCCACCTTGCCCCCCCAGCTTCCTCCATTCTCTTAGGGGCATTACTTGCCCTGGCCAAGCCCCAGCCCTGACCCCATGAGGTCAGAATAATAGTCTATTTCCAGTCTGACTTTCCCACCAGGCCGAGCCATATCAAGACGGTTCATGGCGGGGAGGGGGGTTGGGACTAGAAACCATGGGGATGCTCAGAGGTAGCTCAGGGTTTCTGAACTACAGCCCCATCCCAGTGGGGGTCTGATGTTGGCCCCAGTCCCCCAGGGTCAGTTCCAATGTCAGCTGGGCTTGCATGGCCTTGCTTACACCGGCCCTGCGGCTGCCACCATCCTACAGTACTTCTGTCTCCTGACCCAAGTGGGCCACACCTCCAAGCCCTAGCACACATGTTCCCTTTGCCAGGAATGCCCTTCCTACTTTGTCTTTTCACTCACTCCTCCATGCCCCCAGCTCTAATAGCATTCCCCTTGCAGGCGTGGGAGTGACGGAGGAAAAGACAGAGCAGGCAGCCTGGTAAGGAGTTGGGTTGAGGATGCTCACCTCCACCAGGTCCCAGAAGTACACCTTCCCGTCCTCGGAGCAGCTGACCACGTGTGTGTCACGCTCACTCAGGCAGCAGTCCAGCTTGTACTCCTGGTTCTTATGGCCCATGTACCTAGGGGTGGGTGTGGTCAGGAGGGCCTGGGTCCTAGCAGAGGGGGGAGGGGAGGGCTCCACGACCCCAAGGACTCACTCGCCCAGCAGCTCCCCTGTGTCCTTGTCTAGAAGCCGCAACGTGGAGTCCAGGCTGGACACCAGGGTACACTGCCCGTCCCGGCTAAAGCAGGTACAGGTGATGGGGCCTGGGGGGTGGGGAGGGGCGCAGGTGGGTGAGGCTGGGGTCCCCTTTGCTGCCGCCCACCGGCCCTGCCTGTCCCCCAGCCCCACCACACTCACTGCCCACGTAGTCTGAGAAGAGCTGTCCCAACCTCAGGTCATAGCGCCTCACCCGGCCATCCACGGAGCTGCAAGAGAATGGATCCAGCTGAAGCATCAACTGGGGACAGGAGGTCCATGGCTCCAGTCCCCGGACTCTCCCTGACCCCACCAGGACTCAGTGGGGTGAGGTGGCTGGGCTTGCCCTTCCTGTGCACCCTTTGCTGTCATGGTCACACTCAGGGCTAGCCATGGGAAATAAACACTGAATTTAGTTCTTAAGTGGAATTCCCAGGCACTGGCTTTGAGACTGGATTTGACCCCCAGGGCCAATCAGAAGCTACTCTACGGGTTTCTGATATGCACTGAGCTGCCTCTCTGGGCTAGTCCTTGGGACACAGCTGCAACAAAGTCAGAGCACGTTCTCCCACCAGAGCCTTACTGACAGAGAGTAATCTAGGAAGGCCTCCCAGAGAAGGTAACCTCTCAAGTGGGACTTGAAGGATAAGGAGACAAACATCTGTGGTCCAGGAGAAGACGTGTGGGAACAGACCATCCAATAGTCTGGGCAGCCCTGCTTGGGAATTTTCATTGTTTGCTTCTTGCAACTAGAATGTCAGCCTGATGTGGGCCGAGATTTTCCCCTATTTCAATAACTGCTGTGTGTTTCCCAACAAAAAAAGTGGTATGCAAGAGAGGCTCAAAAACACTCTGAGCAAGGAGAAAGGGAGTCCAGGCCGAGAAAGAGGAACTGCAAAGGTCCTGAGGTGAGAGCATGATTGGCATATTAAGAGAAATGAGACCTGGAATGAATAAAAGCTAAAAGCTCAGCAGAGAGCACTATGCAGGGCCTTGTAAGCCAAAGTGAGAAGAGTAGATTTTAATCTAAGTAGCGAGGCAGTGGTGATCCCCAGCAGGGGAGGAGTGAGGTCCTGGCTCCACTCACCCTGCCAGGACCTCATGATCTGACACCTTCACGCTGGATATGCCATCCCTGGCTTCGTCCAGCGTCTGCACTGGCTCAGGCCTCCGCGACCGGCAGTCCCAGCACCGTATGCTGGAATCGATAGAGCCTGTGAGGGCCAGTATGAAGGTGAGGGCAGGTTTGGGCTGCAGGGGTTGGTACCCTGCCTAGGCCCCAGACTCACCAGATAAGATGACTGTGGCCTCTTCATTAAACTGGACTGTGTTCACCTTCTGAGAAATGGGAATTGTCACTCAGAGGAGGCTGGACTTTGGAGGACTGGGATAAAGGCAGGGTTCTGGATGCTGGTTAAAGCAAGGGCATAGGAGGGGCATCTGCCTTTGGCTCAGGTCATGATCCCAGGGTCCTGGAATCGGGCCCCACTGAGAAGGGAACCTGCTTCTCTCTTTACCCGCCCCACTGCTGTGCTCTCTCTAATAAGTAAACAAAATCTGGGGCACCTGGGTGGCTCAGTGGGTTAAAGCCTCTGCCTTCAGCTCGGATCATGATCCCAGGATTCTGGGATCAAGCCCCACGTGGGGCTCTCTGCTCAGCAGGGTGTCCACTTCCTCCTCTCTCTCTGCCTGCCTCTCTCTGCCTACTTGTGATCTCTGTCTGTCAAATAAGTAAATAAATAAATCTTTTAAAAAAATAAGCAAACAAAATCTTTTTT
>RCUC01115945.1:0-10198 GCA_003697995.1 Taxidea taxus jeffersonii | reverse complement strand
AATTTTATTTTTGGGCTGGGGGCGCCTGGGTAAGTACCGTTGGTTGAGCCTCTGACTCTTGGTTTCAGCTCAGGTCATGGTCTTGGGGATGATGGATCCAGCCCTGAGATGGGCTCTGCCCTCAGTGTGGAGTCAGCTTGGGATTCTCCCTACCCTGACCTCTGCCTCGGCCCCTTGCTCTCTTTCTCTCTCTAAAATAAAAATCTCCAAAAAAAAAAAAAAGATTAGGCAGCCCTTCCTGCCCCCACCAGGTCCTGTTCCCGTGCTTTAACAAAACCATCTAAAAACAACAACCACAACAAAAATATTTTTTTTAAGTAATCTCTACACCTAAGGTGGGCTAGAACTCACAACCCTGAGATCAAGAGTCACACACTGTACCAACTGAGCCAGCCAGGCGCGCCTAGTGCCTCTCTTTTTCAATGTTGGTAGGATTTCTGATTTTTTGATGTTGGTGGGATTTCTGATTTGTGTCCTTGGAAAAAGCAAGTGAAAAGAGAATACTAAAATAAATTGAATTTAATCCTACTCATCCATTTCCATGTATTTAGTTTAATAAAATATTCCAAGCAAAGGTTACTGGAATTGAAGTTTACTACCAAATATATGTGTTTAGAAGATAGGGCCCCCTAGAAATATACTACTTTGTACAGAATTAAAGTAAATATCTAATTGGAGTCCAGAGATTTGTTTTTTAAAGTCAAAGTATTTCAAGAACAAATAAAACCATAAATATTATGTTGGCTCAGGCAATTTTGTGGGTTTTCCTGGTTAATGGTATTTTAAATTGTATTTAGATTTGCTAGTAATTAAAATTAACTGGTCCCTCCCAGTAGTTTGGACTGTTTCAAAATTTAAATAATTCTGGGCCTTTGTGGGGAGAGGCTGGTAGTATGTAATTCCCACAAAAACCAAGAGAAAAGCAGAACAAGGTCCTTCCCTGTTTCATCCAAACCATACCAAGTCAGAGCTAGTATTCAACTATGGTGTCTCCTGATCTAAAAAGCTATGCTCAAGCTTCCATGGTCCTACTATCACAAACAACCTCCCAAATCAGGCATGATTCTTGGTAAGAAATTAACTTATATATATATATATTTTTTAGGGACACAAGACAGATAGATGCATGAATGGGGTACATACTTCAAATGCTTTGATGAACATTTCAATGGAAAATTTACAGTCTTGTATTGTGAACAAAAATTTAAAAAGCCAAAGAAGTTTTGCCTTAAAGTCCCAAATCCAATCTTAATTACTCTCATAGAAGACACAATCAAAAAGAAAACACATCATTCATGGATACCCAAGACAAGTTAACTCAAATGAAATGTCTAATATTTAACTACTAAGGCTCCAAGCGATCTCAAGATCCATTTCCTAGTCTGACTTCAGCAAAGTAAAAAATGCAATCAAAGCAATAAGCTAAAATGAGCTCACACAGTCAGATTTATTTTCTGTGTAACAAAACGCCTGTCAGCGATGGCTTGAATCTGGGATGTCAAATAGATTGACATCAAAATCGCAGGGCCAAAACGAATGGCAAACTTGAACATTGCTTTTTTAATGACAAAGATACCTTTAACTCTGACCAGAGTACGTTTAACTTGGGACCAGAAGGCCTGCTTGATGGAATGGAAGGAACTCCAATCTAGAAACAGGGACATGGATTCTAGTATTGTTGATGGTATACCAGGTGGGTAGTTCCTAAGCAATCACTTAACTTTCTCTCCTTCTCAGGGTTTACTTTCCTTATTTACAAAGTTGACTAGACCAACATTTTCTAAACTCACCTGACTGTAGGGTAACTGTTAACAGTATGTGTCCCAAGACTCCTTCCCTAGATTCTGTTTCAGGACACCCCTGCATGAGGCCTAGGACCTTATTCTTTTTTTTTTTTTTTTTTAAGATTATATTTATTTGACACAGAGAGAGAGGTCACAAGTAGGCAGAGAGGCAGGCACAGAGACAGGGGGAAGCAGGCTCCCCGCTGAGCAGGGAGCCCAACGCGGGGCTCGATCCCAGGACCCTGAGATCATGACCTGAGCCAAAGGCAGAGGCTTAACCCGCTGAGCCACCCAGGCACCCCTAGGACCTTATTCTTTTTTTTTTTTTAATATTTTATTTATTTATTTGACAGACAGAGATCACACAAGTAAGCAGAGAGGTAGGCAGAGAGGGGAGGGGAGAAGCAGGCTCCCTGCCCAGCAGAGAGCCCGATGTGGGACTCGATCCCAGGACCCTGGGATCATGACCAGAGCTGAAGGCACCGGCTTAACCCACTGAGCCACCCAGGCGTCCCAGGACCTTATTCTTAATAAGTGAGCCAAGTGGTTCTTAGCATCTGGTAAGTTTTGCAAACACTGGAGGAAATGATCCTCAACCTGCCTGCTTCCATCTCTGATTCTACACTAGCTGGATAGTTCATAGTGATGACCTAAAAACATACAAAATTATAAGAGTTTAACATCGTTACTGTACAAAGTTACTAAACATAAAAGATCACAGAAGCCAATAGACCCACCCATCCATCCCTGCCATCATTCATGCCTTTAAACACCAAGAAAAACATCCTTCTAGATTCTAGGCAAGTGGTACACTTTATTTGGTGAGGAAAAAAGGTTTCAACATTAAACTTTCAGCACACTGATATGGAAAGACTTGTGTTATAGGAAGAGAGAATTGTACACCTAATGTTTTAAGTGAAAAGTACACATTGCACTCTTCCCTTAAGGACCATTATCTGGTGATCCTACCTGTTCCTAGTTAAGGAAAAGCTAGCATATAGCCTGGCTAAGTCCCTAGTAGCTATAAAACCGCAAGTTCTGGGGCGCCTGGGTGGCTCAGTGGGTTAAGCCGCTGCCTTCGGCTCAGGTCATGATCCCAGGGTCCTGTGATGGAGTCCCGCATCGGGCTCTCTGCTCAGCAAGGAGCCTCTTCTCCCCTCCCCTCTCTGCCTACTTCTCTGCCTACTTGTGTGATCTCTGTCAAAAAAAAAAAAAACCGCATGTTCTGCAGTACTGGAAGGCAATTGTTACAAAGTGAAAAGAAAAAAAAAGCAAAACAAAACAACGATAACTGGTTACTAATTCTTCAAATTCAACCCTCGTGGCCAAGAGTCCACAATGTTTTACAAAGAAGGGTTTGTCAGGTCAATGGAGAACCTCTGGTTTCCTTTCTGCAAACAAAGGCAGCAACCTTCCATGTAGCTTCCTTTCCTCTCCACAACTTTGTTTCAGAACGATTTTTCTAGAAGTCTCATAGTCTTCTACTGGGGTTTAGTTTTATTCTCTTATTTAGATTTATAAGTAACTGCAAAGGTAGCAAAAGAAAAAGAGAAAGACTGCATGGAACACAGAGCAGCAGAGTCATCAAGGATGCCCATTAGCAATCAATTACTATATAGGTGACAACAAAAATGCAAATAAAATCAAGATTAAAACACAAAACTGAATTTGAGTCCTCCTTGCAACAGGGCAGATAAAAAACAAGGGTGAAACATTACTGCATGCTTCAGCTATTAGAAAAAGAGCTGTAGAGTATATCATTAAAGCAGCACACTAGTACATTATAATGTTAGTATAAAACATTTTCAAAATGAAACTTGATGCTTGGCATGGAAACAGAATTCTTTAGATTCAAGATCACCCAGGCCAAAACACTGATGTGTTTCAATGGCAAAAGTGGGGAAACCAACTGTTACGTACATCACAGAAGCACTGGGTTGAAAGCTATCTATATGTTTAAATACATTTCTGTGAGTGTTGCCCAACGAGCTCTGAAGCAATGTTTTGACAAAAAACCAAACTTCACACTCACTCGAACCAGAAATGTAAGATCAGAATCCAGGGGACCCGCCCAATGGTTAAGCCTAGAGTGGTAAAGAGCTCCAGTTGGGTTGTCACATGGACCTGAGTTAAAACCCCAAATCAACAAATTACTGTGTGACCTTGAACAAATCATGTAACCCGAGCCTCAATGTCCTCATTTGTAAAATGGAGAAAAGGCTGCGTGTGGCCACTAGGAGATTTAAACAAGGTAATTCGTATAAAACATTCAGCCCTGTGCCTGACACGGTCAATAAGCAATAAGCTAACTGTAAAATGAGTATGATGACTTCTTCCAACCTCAAGGAAAGCTGAGTTTCCAAGTAGCCAGGCCAAAAGTTCTAATCAGTAGAAAGAAGACATTCACATATGCTTATCGAAAGGTAGCGTTTCATGTCTTTCCACATCGCGAACCTTCCCCTTGGTGGTAAAGCAAAACTCATGCTAATGATGTACAGCTCTATACACAGGACTTCAAGGCAGGCATTCTTAGTTGCGAAGGGGAATTTTCAATGAGATCTGGATTAATGATCTAACAGTTTGAGGGAGTTATAGGTGGTATTATTAGGAGAAGGAAGGAAACAGAGGAAGAAAAAGCCTTTGCACCATCCCACACAACCATTATTCAATAGAGAAAAAAACAATAAAGGTTGACTGTTCACAGTATTTCTTTTTTTTTTTTTTTTAACGATTTTCTTTATTTATTTGTCAGGGGGAGAGAGAGAGTACATAGTGTAGCAGGCAGAGTGGCAGGCAGAGTGGCAGGCAGAGGCAGCAAGAGAAGCAGGCTCCCTGCCAAGCAAGGAGCCCGATGTGGGACTCAATCCCAGGACCTGGGATCAAGACTTGAGCCGAAGGCAGCCGCTCAACCAACTGAGCCACTCAGGTGTCCCGGTTCACAGTATTTCAAATTGAATTAGAAATTAAAGAAAACAGTATCTGGTGAAATATTATAACTCACAGGGAAGAAAGAACTAACACAGCTGTTTGTAAGGTTAAAGTGGCCAAACTCATCAAAAAAAGATCAAGAAAAAGAAGGTGAAAATCATGGTTCTTACAGCGTAAGTAACAAACACCCACTCTATCCTTTTAAGTCATGGCTGACATTTCTCATTTGTAACCAGCTGTCCTTACCTGCTCTTCCAAACATGCCACAAACTTGAGTGTATCTTTAACTTGTACTACCTCCTTAACCAAACACATCACTTCGGTTAAGGACAAAAATAAAGTCCTGTGTATTATGATTTTTCAAAAATTCATGGGAAAATATTAGTAACTTAGTTACCTACTGTGAGAGGTAACATTGGGGAGAAAAGGTTGCTCCTGAAAATAAACCACAGAAAATACATAGGAATATTGTTCAAGGACAACCAAAAACAAGTTTCAAAATGATGCAGATTTTGAAATTCTGAGGTAGGGGCAAGAGTAATGAGCTGTAAGGTGAAGAGCTAAATTCACCAAGAAAAAAGATATGGAAGCGAAGAAAAGGCTTCATTCAGCAGGGAGGACACACTAGTGTTTCAATCCACCAGGAGATAGACAAAAATTCTGATTAAAAAAAAATCATGGAATAAATTATCTGTCTCAATGTTGCAAAACCTAGCAACAGAAAGTAAGTATTTCAGAGGCATTTTTCAAGCACTGCAAGGTATCCTTCTGTACTAGAGATATTATTGCAAAATGAAAGAAGAGATTGGTCAGATGTTCTAATTAACAGCTTAGCAGTGAAAGGATAATGACACCCCAGATGAAGCTCTCTCACCTAGATAATGGACATTTTCTTTTTACTGTTTAAGAATCCAGAAGAATCTCCTTCTGCTTTTAAATGCAAATTACCAATCACTGAAGCACATTCTGCTCCATTCCTTTATCTGAAAATTACTGCAATGGGATCCCGCTCCAGAGCGGACACCATTCAGCCAGGAGAATGGAATTAGGGCAACCACACGCTCTATGGGGATGTTCAGATCACCACGTCCAGTGAGCTGCCACTGCGTACACACAGCCTTTTTCGGAGGAGAGACCACTCTGAGTGCTCAAAATTCTATCTGAAGAAGGAAAACTTTGTTTTGAGGACTATCAAGTCATTAAAGGTTACACACACATTTCAATATCTGCACTGACACATAAACAGCGCAGCGGCCCTTGGCTTTCAAATGGCAACACTATTTACTGGAAACTTTTTTTAAAGACAGAATTTCAGTAGTAATAGCATGAGTTGTTATCTGCCTGTTCATTACATGGTGAAACAAACAAAAAATACCACCATGCAAGACAGGTGAGCAAATCAGAGTCTGCGCGTCTCTTCCCTGTTAAAATTCCCCGGAACAGTGAGCACTGACTTGAAGACAGGCTTCAACTTAATATCTCAAGTGATCAAGGTCAAAAAGAACACTTACTAACCAGAAAAACTCAAGAAAGAAATAAACCACAATAGAGGGCATCATCCCACTGTTAAATGTGCATGATTTCTGCCAAAACCACACTTAATTTGGTAAATTTTGTCAAGTAAATATAAGCAAATGGTGAAGAAAGCTAGACAAGATAGCCTCATAAAAGGTTAACTCACCTCTAGGCTTTCCAAGTCACACATTAATGATTAACTTCACTTTAAAAAACAAAACAAAACAAACAAACAAACCCCTCTTTTCTAGCCAAGGCAAGTCACACCCTAATGTGTGAATCTTTTTGGTGGTATTTGGCTTAATCCATCCGCTATCCTCAAAGGCAGACCTCAATCTGCCCTGCAGGTGGCCTGACAACCAGCAAGAGAGCTACTGAAAATGTACTTCCAATCTGTGAAATGTCAGCGAATGTTAAAGGTGGAGGAAAAGGATCGTATTGGGTTTAGAAAAACGATTTAAATGTTTTCCAAACGCCTGAGTTGAGTATATCTCAGCCAGATATCAGAGCCTGGCATTAGCCCCTCTTTGCACCCACCCACTGAGAGGGGCAATGAACACGGCGGACCCCTCAACACGAGAGTGCCGGCAGTATCATGCACAGAAAATAGAACGCCTGCTTTCGGAAATGCGAAAATGCCAGTGGCGTTAGCCTTATGCTTTTAAAAAACCTAGAAGCGCTTACTAGTTCAATCCATCCCCAAATCCATGCCACCCTTTGAACTTCGCAATTAAGACAGAGGAGAAATTCCGGTCAACTCGCCTTGGGGGGTTGGTCTGAGGGTAGAGGACTCAAAGAGGGAGGAGGACAGAGAGAGAAAGAGCAAGCCAATGAAAGATACGAAAATTTCCCACCTTTCTTAAATTCTTCCAGCATAGCGTCCAACTTGGTGTCATTGAAAACAAAGTGCAAGGGGTGGTTATAAAATTTAGTGATGGTTTTCAGGGGAGTACAGTCATCTGGATCCACGAAGGCCAAGTCTTTGACGAAGAGGAGGTCCACGATGTTGGAGCGCTCCCCCTCAAATACTGGAATACGGGTGTAGCCGCTCTCCATGATCTCCGACATGGTGTTGAAGTCCAGAATGGCTTCGCCGGTGATCATAAAGCAGTCCCGGAGCGGAGTCATCACGTCCTCCACTGTCTTGGTGCGGAGCTCCAGCGCCCCTTGGATGATGTTCAGCTCCTCCTTAACGAGGTCGTTGTAGGGGTCGGTGACCCGGAGCATCTCCAGCAGTTTTTCCCGGTTATAGACAGTGCCTATCTCCTGGCCCAGGACGCAGTCCAGCAGCTTGCTAACCGGGTAAGAAGCGGGGAAGGTCATCATCATGAAAAACTTGGTGAGGAAGATGGTGTTGGCCCCTACAGCCAGGCCGTGCCGGGAGCAGATGGCCTGGGGCACGATTTCCCCGAAGATGACGATGCCGATGGTGGAGACCACCACCGCCACGAGGCCTGAGCCGGCGATGTCGTCGAGCAGGATGGTGAGCGTGGTGTTGACCAGCACGTTGCCCAGCAGCAGCGAGCACAGCAGGTAGTTGCCCTGCCTGCGCACAGGCTCGATGCGCTTGGCGTAATTCTTCTCCTTCTCCGTGCCGCAGTTCTGCACGATGCGCAGCTCCATCGGGTCCAGGGCCATCAGCCCCAGGTTGAGGCCACTGAACATGCCGGACAGGCACAGGAGCAGCGAAATGAAGATCACCTGCAGCCAGAAGGGCAGCAGGAACTTCTTCTCCTCGCCCACAATCATCTTGGTGTCCTCGCCGTCGTGATAAATCCAGGTGGTCTCGGCCCACGGGGGCGGCGGGAGCCCGGCCACCCCGGAGCCGCCCTTGCCCCCGACGGCGCCCCCCGCGGACCCCGGGCCGCCGGCGCCCAGGGCTGGCGTGGAGAGCGATGTGCACAGGTAATAGGACTTGCTCTTCTCCATCTTGCGCAGCGGTTTGATCTCGATCTCAATGATGCCCGATGTACGGCGGTTGAGAATGATGTGGGGCAAGATGATGATATCTGAGGTGCGGATGCCGCAGCGCTGGGGGCCGCTGTCCGGCTCTGGCGGCGCGGGGCCCCCGAGCCCGCGCTCGCCCGGGCTGTGGCGCCGCCGCTCATGCTCCGTGAAGGCGATGCGGGACCACGTCTCGTTGTTGATGTTCTGCCCGTACACCCGCAGCTTGACCCGGGTCCGCTCGCTCACCCGCAGCGCCCCCCCTTCCATGAACGACACGTCGTTCGTGTCCTCCAGCCGCAACCCGATGATCACAGTCTCCTCGTTCTCGCCCGCTGCTGCGCAGCCGCCCGCGCCGCAGCAGCAGCTCAGCAGTAGCAGCGGCAGCAGCCGCCCGGCCGCTGCCTGCAGGACCCCCCGGCCGCGGGCGCTGAGGCTGCGGCGCGCCGCCATCTTCCAAGTGGGCAGTGCGGCGGCTGCCTGCCCGCCCGCCATCTTTACTTCGGGTTCACAAGCGCCAGAGCCAATCATAGGGTGGCTGCTCCAGCTGCGGCTTCATCCTTCCCACCCGGCGGCGCGAGCGCAGGCACCGGCCCCTGGGCGAGACTGCAGCGGAGCGTCCGCACACACTGTTCAGCTGTCTCGCTCCCTGACTGACACTGACTCGGCCTCTGCTAGCTGAGGAACCTGGAGACTCGCGGGAGGGGGTAGTGGGAGGGGGAAGAGCCAACCGCTCCAGCGAGAGGCAGGCGGACCAGCCAATCACGCGCGGGTGCCCGCCCTCCCAGCCAGGGGGCTGGAATGGGGGCGTGGCCACGAGTGGAGCCGCGGACCAATAACAAGGCAGGTGGGTGGGGCGATGAAGGACACCGTCCCCCTCAGCACGCCAAGTTTCCAAGTGAAAGGCGCGTGACTCTTGTGTATGTGCGAGGGGAGGAGGTGTGGCCAGCTGGGGCCCGAGAGCCAGTCACAGATGAGAGCTGTACGAAAGGGGGCGGGGCCTCCAGTCCAGCTACCAATGAAAAGGGGCCGTCTGTGGGTCTGGCGCTCCCTGAGGGGCCTCGGTAGTAGGTTCCCGCACCTGGGTAGACAGCGTGGGGCCAACGTCCTGGGGCGCTAGGCGGTCGGTTTTCCCTGCACCGCATTGCCAGCTCCCGCAGTGCTCGATGTTCGTGCAGAGAGGGAGGCCCCAGGAGTCCGAAAAACCGACCAGGGAGGTCTTAAGGTGCACATTTGCCTGAAAAGCCGGTACACCGGCTGCGCCTCCCACCTCTACTTGTCCGCGCCGCTCTGCCCGGGATAAGTGGCGGCACGGTGGCTCCAGCACCTATCGATCGGCTTCTTCTGGAGCCTCTCATTTCTCCCTATGGGATGCACTCAGTCTGCAGCTTGTGGTCACGTGGCGCCACCTGCCGGCCACTTGGGCACCCTGCAATGCTTTTTAGGTCTGCAAACCCCAGAAGCTGTGCCAGAGGTGGAGAGGTTACCCTGAAGCAGTTTCCCCGCCTTACAAGTCAAGAATCCCCTCACTATACCACAAAGCTATCGTAATCAAAACAATACGGTGTTGACATGAAGAAGGCACATAGGTCAGTGGGATGGAATAGCGAGCCCAGAAATAAACCCACAGGTACGTGGTTAATTGAATTTAGGACAAAGGAGTCATGAGTATACAATGGGGAAAGGACAGTCTCTTCAATGGATGGTGTTGGGAAAATGGGACAGCTACATATGAATGAATGAAACTAAGCCTCTATCTCACAATACATAAAAATTCATTCAAAATGGGTTAAAGACAAATTTAAGCTCTGAAACCATGGAACTCTGAGAAGAAAAGGTGGCAAGCTCTTTGATATTGGTTTTACTGATTTTTTAAAAAGATTTTATTTATTTATTTGTCAGAGAGCACAGGAGCGAGCACAGGCAGACAGAGAGGCAGGCAGAGGCAGAGGGAGAAGCAGGCTCCCTGCCGAGTAAGGAGCCCAATGTGGGACTCGATCCCAGGACGCTGGGATCATGACCTGAGC
>RCUC01115944.1:0-19806 GCA_003697995.1 Taxidea taxus jeffersonii | reverse complement strand
TAAACTGAAGGTTTTAGTATGCTTTGAAAAATCTAGGACTTCATGTAAAAAAAAGAAGTATCCCATTTCCTGATCACATATCAACATCAGTTGACCTATCATCACACACTAACTGCAAAGATTTTGTCTATTTCAACAGAAGACAGTACATTATATTTTCACCTTTCTGGGCGCTTCACAAAGAAATCAGCACCAAAAACACAAGAGGAATATGCTTTTATGTGGCCAAATGTTTATTCAAATTTTTGAAATGGGCAAATTTCACTGCAAGAAGAATAACTAAGTTGATCTCTTTGAAAATAGAGTATATCCATTTCTTAGCGTATATGTCCAATGAATTCAAACTCCAAAATAAACTCAACATATCTATGTAAGGAACTATAAACACAATAAAAACCGCAGAAAAAAATATCTGCCTATATTCGGAAACTTTCAGTTTGAATAAAACAGGTTAAGAAAAATATTCTGTCTGCTACCATTCCTGGTCTTGAAAAAAACAAAAGGTACTCTGGGATAAGTAAATACACATTGCTCCTGAAGTTGGTAAATTTCCAAGTTTAGTTAACAATTGCTATTGATTTTTTTTTTCACCTAAAAAGGCAAACAGAGAAACCACTGATGATGCAAAGAAACAGACATTGTATGTACTTCATTTTTCACTTTAATTCCACCAAGAAAAGTGATTGAAAAAAAACAACACTGAATAATGACTTTCAACGATCTGAGGTTGAGATAAATGAAACTTGAGAGCTAGGGGTATTTTCAATTGGTATCATGTCAAACAACACTAGACAGCAAGGTCTTTGCAGCAATTATGATTACACATGCTTGTGAAATGAAAATACTAAAAATACTTAAAAAATATAGAGTGCTACAGAGTCACTACCAAGAAATTCCATATTTCAAACATCATTTAACAAAAGCCATGGAGGGGCGCCTGGGTGGCTCAGTGGGTTAAGCCTTCGGCTCAGGTCATGATCTCAGGGTCATGGGATGGAGCCCCTGCATCGGGCTCTCTGCTCAGCAGGGAGCCTGCTTCCACCTCTCTCTCTGCCTGCCTCTCTGCCTACTTGTGATCTCTGTCTGTCAAATAAACAAAATCTTAAAAAAAAAAAAAAAAAAAGCCATGGAATCACTGGGTCTCTTTTGAATATTCATAAGGAAACTCTAAAAATTAAATAATAATTCTATCTCTAATATATTATCACTGTAAACATTTAAAAACTATAATATCCAAATTCATGAATATTTTATAAGAAGTACAAGAACAGATTTTAGACAAAATGACATATACCACCCCAAAAGTTAAAATCTACGAAACTTCACTGTGATTATGACAAGCCCAGCCACACTACCATCTGCATATGAAATCACTTATTTATTTTTTTTTACTTATTTATTTTAACAAAGAGTTCTTACCACATCTTGCTTTTGGGCTTCATTAAGTTTTTCTGTCAATTCTTCCAAAGTTCTTTTTGTTTCAGCATCCGACCTAGGGAAAGAAAAATATTTTAAGTTGGCTGTTTGAGAAAGTATATGCAATTAGTTAAATTTACAACATAATAATGTTATTACAGAATACTCTACTGCAGTGGTTCTTAAACATTAGCCAACATACGGAATACCTGGAGGACTTAAGATGGACTGCCGAATCAGTAGATACGCAATGGTCCCCAAGAATGTGCATTTCTACAAATCCCTAGTTGATGCCAATGGTGCTGATTTGGGAATTACATTTGTGGTACAAGTAAAGCAGAATGGGATCCTAAAATCTTAATTCACAAAGTTAAGTCACCAGGTTTCACAAGAAATTTGACTCCTAATTTGGCTTAAGTCAAGTTTCTCTGCCTCACTCGCACGTGTGTCTGGGTCATACCAAACTATTAGCAGACCATACCAGCCCATGGATAGAAGATTCCCAGTCTACCACTGCACATCCAAATGATCATTTAAACTAAATAAGTAAATCATCTCTACAACTTCTGCTTTGTCTTCTTACAGGACAAATTCCTAAAATTCATATTCCTAGTGCTTAATTTGTACCCTTTCTTCAAATATGTAAAAGCCACAGAATAAAGCAATATAAGAACATACTTTACTACGATGTTGACACCATTCTGCTCATTTTATCAACTTGTCAAAACTAAATACCTAGTTTTAAATTAACTAACCCTTTCTGGCTTAAAAGAATAACAATAAAAATAGCTCAACAATATATCTCAGACTTCAGGAACTTAATTTCTTTATTCATACCAGCTATATATGAAAATAATCTTGAACCACAGGGTACTATAAATGGTAAAGAGCAAATACTCTGGGGCCATATACCTACATCTGAATCCTGACTAGACCATATCCTCCATTTGAACTCTAGCAAGTTGAGTTACTTCATCTCTCTGTGCCCTTTTCCACACCCAAAAATCGGAAAAAATAATAATGACTATCTCATTAGGGTTGTTGTAAAATTTAAACCTAAATCTACCTGGTATGAAGTAACAGCTCAATAATATTAACTATTAGCAGTAGGAGTCATAGTAAGGTATTTAATTCTTACTACTAAATTCCCTGCCTTCGTCATTTAAAAGCAGGTGAATTGTACAGACTACAGTTGATGAGCACAGATTTACAACTACAGCTTTGACCCTTTTTGCTATAGCAACACAAAATGTATATGAAATGATTCTATTAGATGGAATGGGAGTCAGCAAGTGGAGTTGGTAAACAAACTTCCACTCAGCTTTGTTGTTTCCTCATCGCTGTTGTATATAGAGTATGACTCTTGAGAAGGGATAAAAAGTTTGGTTTCTTCTAAAAATAAGGCCTCCAAATGAAAACCAATAGCCACTGCTGATAATGAAAATGAAAAGACAGTGAAAAAATTTTAAATAAAGTGATACTTGTTGGGGACGACCCAGAATTGATAAAACTGCAAACACCTGTCAGATATATACCACTCACTTTTGAGGATTTCAACTGAGAGCAAAAATATCAGATTGGACTCTGCTTCTGTCTCTCACCCCCTCCAATGTATTTGCAAATCGACCTCTTTACTAAGGTCTCACAATGTATCTCTCTGTAATGGCAGCGCTCAGAAGAGTAAGCTAAAATGTTTTTAAAATTATGAAATTAGGGGTGCCTAGGTGGCTTAGTCTGTTAAGCATCCACCTTTGGTTCAGGTCATGATCTCAGGGTCCTGGGATCAAGCCCTGAATTGTTGGGTTCCCCGCTCAGCAGGGAGTCTGCTTGTCCCTCTCCCACTGCTCCTTCCCCTGCTCATGCGCGAGAGCATGCGCTGTCTCTAATAAATAAGTAAAAATCTTTTGAAAAAATGTGAAATTAATTTGTCTAACAAGGAGCCATGGTACATTCTAAAATTAAAGGATTTTTAAACCGTTCTATTAATAAATTTTAAAATACTGGTATAAAAACAGCACTGTTTTTTAAATTCACGTAAACATATCAATTACAGAACTTAATGCGCTCTTCTAATAACTCATGCCGCCAACAAAAACCATATTCTGCTTTTACCGGCTTCTTCTGGCAAGCTCCCGATTGAAATCATCTCCAAGCCGAACTTGTTCACTGCTGAGGTCCCGGAGGGACTGATGAAAAGCATGAAGCTGGTAAAGGCAAAACATAGTTATCCATTTAGGATTCTGTTTAATTCTTCCATGAAGATTCACTGAGGTTAGTAAGAACTTATTTTTTGCACTAATGCCCAAATTTTATAATGTTATTAACACATAATAAAACAACATGTCTATTCTGAAAGAAATATTTCTCCAAAGAAAAACATTTTTTAAAAAGTTATCTAAAACTTTTTATATATAAACCACCATATCCTTTATAGTACAGTAATTCTGATCCTTTTAGGTACCCTAGTAAAAAAGAAGCCAGCAAACTTTCTGTAAATAGTACAAGAGCAAATATTTCAGGCTTTCAGACTACATGATCTCTATCAAAATTACTCAGTGCTGCCACTTTTAGCACAGAAGTGGCCATAAACAAATGAGCATGGCTGTGTTATACAAGAACTCTATTCCATGCCATGATATGTCAATCGATGCTGCAGAGAACTCTTGCCAGTGTGCACAAGGAACCACATAAAAGAATGTTTGGAGCAACACTGTTCATAATGGAAACACTGAAAATAACCCAAAGGTCCATTAAGAACAAAATGGATATAAATAAATTGTGATATATTCTCCCAGTGGCTATAATAGAGCAGTAAAAATGAAATGATGAAACCCACCTACACATTAGTAAGGCTGAATGTCAAAAACATAACATCAATTGAAAAAAAAGCAAAAGAAGACAGAGTATTTTTTTTAATTTTTATTTAAACATATAATGTAACCCCACCACCCTCTCCCAACACTCCTCCCTCCCACCCCCCTCAGTTTGTTTTATGACAATAAGAGTCTCTTTTTGTTTTTTTCCCTCCCGATCCCATCTTGTTTCATTTATTCTTTTCCTACCCCCTTAACCCCCACCCCCGTTGCATTTCCACTTCCTCATATAAGGGAGATCATATGATAGTTGTCTTTCTCCGATTGACTTATTTCACTAAGCATAATACCCTCTAGTTCCATCTAAAGAAATAGAGTATTATTCTACTTATATAAAGTTTAAACGCAGACAATACTAAACAAGATATAAGTAGTGCAAATGTTTTGCTTTTAAAGCAAGAGAATAATTAATATAAAAGTCAGGACAGTTGATAGCCCTTGTATGATAATACTCCAATTCTTAGCCTGGGTAGTGGTTACATGGATTTTTCTTTAAATTATTGTACTTTGAACTGTAAATATGTATACTATATATGTAGGTGTATACTATAATTTATAATAAAAATGTAAGTTATAGAGATTTGCAGAAACAACAAATTGATTTAACAAATGCACATTAAGCAACTAACCAGTGCCACCAATTATGGTAGGAAAAAAGGGGCTCAGAATCTAACATAGGAGATAGATATGCAAACAAAATGACAAATGATGAGCAGGGCATTAAGAAAGTACACAGATAATGTGGAGTTATGGGTCATCTTAAGAGACTTAACATCAGGAAACAGTTCAAAAGAAATTGGGTGTTGCCGTGATTTTCCAGTTTTGCAAACCAGAAACCTAGGGTCTGATTCTGATGCCTCCTTTTCAATCATTCCCACCCTCCCCAGATGGTCATCTGATCTTCAAGACCTTTCATTCTACCTATCAAATAGATTTTAAATCTACCGCTCCACTTCATTCTCTCCAACTCCATTTATCCTAATCCAAGTAACTAGCATCTCACATCCACAATACAGCAACATCCTCTTAATCGGTTTGCCTACATGGATTCCATTTTTCCACACTGGAGGTAGAGTGATCTTTTCAAAATAATTGTCACCCCCATACAAGGCTATGCACAGTCTCGGCCCTTCATACATCTTCAGCCACATGGCCTTCTTTAAGTTGCTCAGAGGCGCTAACTTCCCTCCTGCCAAAGTATTTGTTTTACCTAAAATGACTCACTCAACCTTCAGGTCTCAGCTCCATCAGTGTTTCTTCAGGAAACCTTCCCTGACTGGGGAAAGTCCCTCTACGACACACTCCCATGGCCCTATGCTTTCTGTTGTAGCATGCAACTCTGCTCACAATTAAGGGAGTATTTGTGTACTTATTTTATTAATAACTAGCACCCCCCCCCCAGATTACAAGCTCCATGAAAAGGCAAGGTTTTTACTTATTCCTGTTTCCAAGCACAAGCACTGTCTCAGAACACTAGCAATAAATAAACAGAATGAAAGAGTAAATGAATCACAGCAGGATATATTGTTCTCTGCTCCAGGCTTCACCATATAATTCACTCTAAAGTTGCACCTACTAAAAAAAAAAAAAAAAATTACACAGTGAAGGAGAAGTTCTTACAAGGTGTCTTCTCATGCACTTGGTTCTGTTACTTCTCTTATGCTGAAACAAGTAAAAGCTACAGATGAGTATCCTGGCAATGGATACTTTGAGCCCACAATCCTGAAACCACCAAAACATAGATGTCAAAGTCGGCAACATCCTCTAGCCCTTACCTAATTAATTTAGCTACCCAAGGCAACAAGAGACATTTTTTTCAGCTCTCATAGGGAAGTTTAAAGAAGCAGAAAAAGAAATATATCTGTAAAACCAATACATCCAAAATCTTCAGCGAATACATGAAATATATGAAAAAAGTATAAAAGTTCTTGCTTCTATTAATTAGCTCCATCAGTGATTTAATAATCAGAAAAACACTAATAAGAAAAATCAACAGGTTAACCACAGGGACTAACCTGTTTATATGAAACAAAGTAGCTGACTTAACAGGGCCTGCAGAAGAATGAGCCACCTCACAAGGAAACAAAAACCTGACCAGCTAAACTCACCTTTAAATGTTCCATGAAACATCCTCCTTCATTACAAAATCCAAAATAAATGATAATTATTTATTGAAAATAAAAGTTTATTTGGTTTCAAAAAAAAAAAAAAAGATCAAACACAGATTACAGAATAATATAAAGTACCTGGCCCACGTCGTCAGGCTCCCGAACAAATCGGACACCAGTTCTGGACCTAATTCGCTTTGTACCCTGTTGATCCCCATAGTCCTTGAGGGGTGAGGTAGGTGGAAACCGGTAGCTCTCTTTAGAGATGAAAGAAAAAAAAGAGAATAAAACATGCAGGAGAAGAAACAATCTAAAATTTTGTTCAGAAAATATATACACAGGACCTAACCCAAACTATTTCCCAACTATCTTGCTAGGGCCACAAAATTGGCACTAATCTTCCTCTTAAAGCAGATAATGAGCAATAGAAATAACTTGGAGATAGAAAACATCAAAAGTTTTAATTTGCTATGCTTTTCAAAGATGTAATACAGTATTTTCCTTATTTAAAAATAATAAATTGGCAAATAAAAATAACTTTTATGTCTTTCTAAGATATAACTTAATACCAATAAAGCAATTTTCAAACAACAAAGTAATCTAAAGTTTGAACACTGTTTAAAAATCAATAAAAGTACATTAAAAATAGCTAATTATATCCAATTTTTCATCCTTATCATGATCAACAGCAGTATTAACAATATGGGCTACTAATGTTCACTTCTACATAAATCACCTCTCTTTACTGCAAACTTTTCTGTTCTTTTCTAAGTCCTTT
This sequence comes from Taxidea taxus jeffersonii, assembly GCA_003697995.1. Taxonomy (NCBI): domain Eukaryota; kingdom Metazoa; phylum Chordata; class Mammalia; order Carnivora; family Mustelidae; genus Taxidea; species Taxidea taxus. The sequence continues at coordinate 12,631 of RCUC01115944.1, read as the reverse complement.
CCATTCAAATGCGACCCCAGTGTTGTAGGAAAGTATTAAGACCAACCACAGGTGGGGCACCTGGGTGGCTCAGTGGGTTAAGCCTCTGCCTTAGGCTCAGGTCATGATCTCAGGGTCCTGGGATCAAGCCCCACATCAGGCTCTCTACTAAGCAGGGAGCCTGCTTCCTCCTCTCTGTCTGCCTGCCTCTCTGCATACTTGTGATCTCTGTCAAATAAATAAATAACATCTTTTTTAAAAAAAAAAGTGTCTTCAATGGCTCTCTATTTAAAAAAAAGAAAAAAAAGACTAACCACAGGCAAACCAAGAGTTACATCTTTAATCTGGCCGTTGAACTCCAGCTGCTCACTGAAGATAAAATTCACCTGTTCTTAACAAGCATCATAGGCTATTTCTTAACCAGACTTTGAAAAACTACGAAGCTGGGAAGAGACTTCTCATCTAGAAAGTACACCACACAGCAAATCCTATTTGGGTATTCATTTTGATTAGAGGCAGACAATTAAATTCAAGTGTTGTCAAGTAAAACTCTATGTAGTCTATGGAGTCTGAGAACAAATGTAATAGAATAACAAATTCCCACTGAACATATTTCAAAATAGTCACCATAAAATCACTGATAACTGCATCTCCTTAACTTCATTTGTATGATATTGTGTACAGGTCCTATTTCTCCAAAGATTAAATGCATTCAATATGGACCTCAGGAATACTTGTAAAACAAAAAGAAAGTTTTCAAGACATCTGAAGAGCTTACCTGTCACAGTGCCACCATCAAGGTCACTCGCAGTCAGACTTGTAACAGAAATACTTCTCCCTCCTGAGTTTCTCAATAAACGCTGACTCCGCAGCTGGCCTATTGATTGTTCCAAGCTTTCTTTTAACTAAAGAATACAATGAAGGAAAAGTTATTCTCTCTAAACAATTCCAAATACAAACAGACAAGAGATTTTTAAGCTATTTCTGAAATAATTAGAGTTCCCAAGGAGAATTTATATCAGAAAAAATTTTAGAGTAAGGCAAGTTAAGAACTATAAACATAGAGGGTGCCCCGGTGGCTCAGTCGTTAAGCATTTGCCTTCAGCTCAGGTCATGATCCCAGATGCTGGAACGAGCCCCATGTCAGACACCCTGCTCTACAGGAGGAAGGCTTCTCCCTCTCCCACTCTCCCTGTTTGTGTTCCCTCTCTCATGGTCTCTCTCTGTCAAAGAAATAAATAAAATCTTAAAAAAAAAAAAAAAAGAGCTATAAACATATAAACATAAATATTCTCAGAACCAATTCTAACATCTGGTTTTAAGAAGCATCTGTTGTTACCTATTCCATCTTTCTATTGGCAAAATGTGAAGAACAGATCTACTACCTAAGGGCTTACAAAACCAGGTTAAATGTCTAATTGATGTGCCACCCATACTTGGCCATATATCTGAGAGAAGAAAGAGTCTTCCTCCCCTCTAAATATTCCTTCAGAAGCACCAGGCCTATAACAAACAGGAAAACTAACCAGCTATCAGAGTAACTGCTGCTATTAAAATAATGTACATTGTCCAATTGCATATCAGAACATCTTTTTCATTCATTCAAAGACTTCAAATCCCAGAAAACCATGTGGGCAGATGTCAGTCTGTTAAAACATACTAGGGAGTAGAACTGTCCAAATGCCCTCTTCAGATTATCAAGGAGTCAGCCAGCAGGGGATATGAGACAACTCTTAGACCTAAAGAGCTACATTAAGTAAAAAGACACTAAATAGAATAACATCCAGAGCTGTACATAGCTACAGACATGAGAAGAGGATACAGCTGAAACCCAAAGTAACAAGAGAGTAAAGCTGAGGGAAATCCACAGATCCTGAATTGCTGGGCAACTTCAGGTCTAGAGATCTTATCCAAAGATAAATAAAACATAATAAAAATAATGCATAGATCCATAGAACAAGTCACCCATAACTCTTTAACGAGAATGTCAAAACAAATGATTGAAAGGACAGGGTTTCCTAAATTCAGCCAGAAATAAATAGTAGAACACCACTTATGGAGAGAACAATTTGGTTTACTTGGGGAACTGTGCAGAAAAAAGTAGGCTCAGTAGAAGAAAAAGCATAGATGAAACAGAATATGAATGACAAATGAGCAAATCCTTTCTCATTTCAGTTATTTGGTTTTAACTCTTCTGCAGAACCAAGGATAAAGCAGTCTGGATTAAAAGAAATAAATTTCAGGAATTCACCTCTAATGTTGCTCTCATTTCTGGGTTGGGGGTGGGGAGGAGGCTAATATTTCTACACTCTCTGTCCCCTACTTCCCTAAGCTGGGATATACAATATCCCATCCTGCCTGAGCATTCACTAGCTAGAGGACCCAGCCTATTAATCCACAGAAATACACAGAGGAGGCCCAGAAAAACAAGGTCTACCTTGAGAGTCATTTATATGTAAGTAAAATAAAACTAAATCTAACATGAAAGTAGACCAAAAATTTTACACAGTGAACACCTATGATAAGCTCTGAATACATTTAAAATATGTTAAGAAGCTCAAATCTAACCTGTAACATGAAAAAAGGACTTGAAATATAAAATGACTTTAGATCACACAAGTTAGTGACAGAACCAGCTCTATTAACTTTTTCTGTGTTTGTCTTTATTATTCACAACTTTCAAGTGAAGCCTGATGTCAGTATCCCTTTAGAAACAAAGTAAGCTGTCATTGCTTATTGTTGCTTTTTTTTGTGGGTAGTCTACCCTTTTTAGCTCTAATTATTAAGATTTTGTTTGACCCTGATTGTCAATGGTTTTACTGTGATAAAACAATGTGAAGTTTTATTTGTAATTATCCCATTTTTGAACCATAGAGATCATGGAATCTGTACCTTGATATCTTTCCTGTGTTATAAATTCTCAGCCATCATCTCTTCAAACACTGTTTCTGCCCCTTTCTTTCCTCCCTCTCTTTCTGAAAACCTAGTTATATTCAAGTTATCTTTTTACCAAATCCTATATGTCTTTCATGCTCTTTTCTACATTATTCATCCTTTCATTTGTCCATTTTTCTTTTTTGGGTATCTTATGTTGGTCTATCTAATTGATTAATTCTCTCCTCAATGTAATACCAACTGTTATTTAATCCACACTTTAACAGGATTGGCTTTAATTTATTTGCTTATTTTAAATAATTTTAAATAAATTAATTTATTTGCTTATTTTAGTTATATTACTCAGTTTCTACAATTTTCATTTGGTTCATTTTTGGAGTTTCCAATTCTTTGTCAAAATTCTCAATCTTCCTCATATCAGGGAGATCATGTGGTAGTTGTCTTTCTCCAGTTGACTTATTTCGCTAAGCATAATACGCTCTAGTTCCATCCATGTCATCGCAAATGGTAAGATTTCATTTCTTTTGATGGCTGCATAGTATTCCATCGTATATATATACCACTTCTTCTTTATCCATTCATCTGTTGATGGACATCTAGGTTCTTTCCATAACTTGGCTATTGTGGACATTGCTGCTATAAACATTCGGGTACACGTGCCCCTTTGGATCACTACGTTTGTATCTTTAGGATAGATACCCAGTAGTGCAATTGCTGGGTCATAAGGTAGCTCTATTTTCAATTTTTTGAGGAACCTCCATACTGTTTTCCAGAGTGGAAGTGGAGATGCAACGGGGGTGGGAGTTAAGGTGGTAGGAAAAGTAAAAATGAAAGAAGATGGGATCGGGAGGGAGAAAAACCAAAAGAGACTCTTAATGTCATAAAACAAACTGAGGGGGGTGGGGGGAAGAGGGGTTGGGTGAGGGTGGTGGGGTTACATCATATGTTTAAATAAAGCTTAAATAAAGTAAAAAAAAAAAAAATTCTCAATCTTGCCTTTTAATTTCTTGAAAAGGTTAATCACAATTTCTTTATATCCTTATGTATGTTTCTATTGTCTGTTTTTTTCCATTGATTTTCAGTCATCTCTAACATTTTCTTATGTGTGATAATCATGCAATAGACATTGAAAAATTGTGGTGATTATTTAAAGCTCTGGTGATGACATCTTCCTCCAGAAGGGATTTGGTTTTGCTTCTAGCAGAAAGCCAGGCTACAGTCACTAGGAAACCCAAATAACCTTAATCTAGTCAGGAAGCAAGATGATTTAAATCTGGCCTTCTGCCCCATCAGAACAGGTCCATTTTCGGTTCATTACTTCTCTCATTTTCAGCTCATCATTTTTCCTAAACTATCATTCCTTGGGGTCTCTAGTGAAAACCTAAAGATTCCTTAACTCCGATTTTGGTCTCCTTGGACTCTCTCCAGTCTATTGATAGCCTTGATACTATCCTCTCTGCTTCTAAGCCATCTCTTCTGAAATCAGCTACTGCCTTAAGGGAAGAAAAGTCACAAATGCACAACTCATCCTTCTGGACTTCCATTTTTGACAGATCCTTACGAGATCCAGACTATAATATTCTTCACTTGCTGGGTTGTTCTCTGATAGAATCATAATTTTATTTATTTATTTATTTATTTATTTTCTAGTTGTTCTGAATAGGATATCCAAAATAATCTTCCCTACCAATGCCAGAAGCAGAACTTGCCATCATCCTTTTCATGTGGGCTTACTGCTAACAAATCCAAAGCTATAGCTAAAAGTTGATGAATAAATAAAATGAATTCTCTCTCTCTCTCACACACACACACACACACACACAAACACACACTCCCTACTAATAACAACAGTAACAAAAAACCATCATGGAAACACCTGGAAAATATTACAGATAAGAGAAATGATCCATTACCCCAAAATCTAGAAGTAATAACAGATGTTAGAAATTTAATCATTTCATAAATAAGATAAAAAGTTAGACAAACTATTTGACAACCTCACTTTAAAAATCTAAAAAGATCTCTGATATACCATTGAACAGATGAACAGGCTGATATATAAAGACCAAAAACTATACTGTAAAAGGTAAATAAGATAAATAAATAATCACTCCTGTAAATATCATGATAAAAACAGGTCCTCCACCTAAAATACAAAGCTGAAAATATAACTGAATTAACATCTACACTTAATGGAGCATCTGGATGGCTCAGTTGGTTAAGCATCTGCCTTGGGCTCAGGTCATGATCTTGAGTCCTGGAATCAAGCCTAGTGTCCAGCTCCCAGCTCAGTGAGTGTCTGGTTGTGCCTCTCCCTGACACTGTCCCACCGCTTGTGCTCTCTTTCTCATTCTACCTCAAATAAATAAATAAAATCTTTTTTAAAAAATCTACACTTAGGGGCACCTGGGTGGCTCAGTGGGTTAAGCCTCTGCCTTCGGCTCAGGTCACGATCTCAGGGTCCTGGGATCGAGCCCCGCATCGGGCTCTCTGCTCAACAGGGAGCCTGCTTCCCCACCTCTCTGCCTACTTGTGATCTCTCTCTCTCTGTCAAATAAATTAAAAAAAAAAAAAATCTACACTTAAAGTGGCAATAACAAGAGATACTACACAAAATCTAATTGTGATATATGAAACTGATCTGCTAACTCCTAAAACATAAAAACAAAGAGATAAAGAAGAAATAAAATTATAAAAATTGTTTTAGGGGCACCTGGGTGGCTCAGTGGGTTAGGCCTCTGCCTTCAGCTTGGGTCATGATCTCAGGGTCCTGGGATCGAGCCCCGCATCGGGCTCTCAGCTCAATGGGGAGCCTGCTTCCTCCTCTCTCTCTCTGCCTGCCTCTCTGCCTATTTGTGATCTCCATCTGTCAAATAAATAAATAAAATCTTTAAAAAAAAAAATTGTTTAAAACTCTTTAGGATTTTAACCCCTAACTAGGTCCTAAGGCAAACCAAACTTGAAATGAAATTTAAAAAAAACTAATAAAACTCAATTTAAGATTAATTTACTTTACTATGATGGATGTTATTTTCCTGAACGCTAAACCAATGCTCCACACAAGACTGTGGTACTGACTCCAATAGTACAGGTTCTAAGAGTTTAATGTGGCTACCTGTGCAGGTACCAAATGATGACTCCATTTTCCACCTATTTCCCTTATCTGAAAGGCTGTAAAAGCAGCATCATAGAACATGTTATGCCATATTTTTCACCTCAACTTGAGATTAAAGTATTATTTACATATTAGGTCAATTCATTTACATGCATTCATTTGATATTAGACTAAAATAACTGAAACATTACTACTATGTAGTATTACAAATAAAACTTGGGCACTGAAACTGAATGGCAATTATAAGGTAGTCTATCCAAATTGTCAAGACACGTTCTTAAACTTAGAAGTCCAGAAGTCTCCCTCTAGGCAATGATGAAATAACTTGAGCATCAATGGTAATATTAACTACAATGGACTCAAACACTTCAAATATGCATAAATTTGTGAGTTAATGATCCCCACACTGAAAAAAACCACTGGTCACCACTAGAGCATGCTAGCAAATCAACTCATTATTTTAGAAACTAGTAGATAAATGAAATTGTGTAAAACCACCAAAGCTTTTAGATTAACATTATTATAAAAATATCAAGGTGCTGGGTGGCTTAGTCAGTTAAGTGTCTGCCTTCAGCTCAGGTCATGAGCCCAGGGTCCTGAAACTGAGCCCCACATCAGGCTCCCTGCTCCCTCTCCCTCTGCTGCTCCCCATCCTTGTGCTCTCTCAATCTGTCAAATAAATAAATAGTTTTTTAAAAAATAAAAAAATGAATGAATAAATAAATAAATAAAAATATAAAATTTTCAAATTCTCATAGAGTTCTAAAAGTTCTGTGATGGCTCTATGTCAAAGACTCTAACTAGAGACAAAGCAGAAGTTTAATGAACTGAAACAGTATGTAACTCAAAAGGACTGACCACATTGCAAAGCAAATCTCTGAAAGGAAATCATCCAGACGTCAATGGGTACTCCAAATAAGAGGTATGGTCATTGAAAACATTGTGATTCAGAAAGACCCAGAGAAGCCTGGCAGTGATTTTCTCAGCTGTGCTCCTTGTGCTTCTGCTTCAGTTCCTATCCACGTATTTCACATCATGTGAGCTAAAGTCTCACATTTTTTTTTTTTGAGGAAACAATAAGACTGTATGCAAAATAATTAGAACAAAGCCTGGGGAAGACTAGTTTGCTCAATATATAGTAGTTTTTACTATGAGGATTGTAGGCAATGCATAGAAGAACAAAAAATAAATGGAATGAAAAAATGGGATGTTTTAATCTGGAGAAACTCTTTAGAAGAACTGTCATTCCTTAAAAATGATTTCACTAAATTCCTTTGGCTGGCTGTATGTCTAGGGATTCTTGAAGAGCAGCAGTATCAATATTCCCATAACAGCAGCTACTTCTTTATGACTCCACATAGAACTCCTTCATAATATGATTCACATTTCACTTCCAGCATTATCACTTCTCACTTTATTGTTGCACTGTTAGCCAATCCCTCTATTATTATTAATTTTTATAAAGTAGCACACTACAGGTTTATCATTAGAAGGCAAGGAAGTAACGCAACTGTACGTTTTGCTATTGGTGACCAAACAGCAACAGACTTCAATGATCTCTTATTTAGATAGTAATGCGTGAACTGAAGAGCTAGTAGCAAAGCGTGTGCTTTTTGCAGTTACTCCTACTGAATAAACTTTGTTAACAGAAATTCCAGATTGTGTTGTTTGGGGGGCTGATGTTAGTTGACCAAACTGGGAAGTGAAACACATGCACATCAAAACCATGCAACAAGGACTGCCTGTATTTACTTTTCAGAGTCCTCAAACAGCTGCTCCGTGCACTTAGTACCCATGGAAAATATATGCTAACTCTACCTACCTGGCCCTAGAACTCTGGTTTGTTTAAGTTAAAAATACCGACTTTCGGAGCGCCTGGCTGACTCAGTGGGTTAAAGCCTCTGCCTTCGGCTCAGGTCATGATCCCAGGGTCCTGGGATTTAGCCCTGCATCAAGCTCTCTGCTCGGTGGGGAGCCTGTTTCCCCCTCTCTCTCTGCCTGCCTCTCTGCCTACTTGCGATCTCTATCAAATAAATAAACAAAATCTTTAAAAAATAAAAACAATTATGACTTTCCAAGATTCTTTTTTTCTTAAGATTTTATTTATTTGAGAGAGAGTGAGTGAGAGAGAGAGCATGAGAGGGGTAGGGTCAGAGGGAGAAGCAGGCTCCCCACTCAGTGGGGAGGACTGACACAGGGCTGGATCCTGGAACTCCAGGATCACGACATAAGCCAAAGGCAGTCGCTTAACCAACTGAGACACCCAGGGGCTCTACTTTCCAAAATTCTTACTAGCAAACTTCTTGATCGGTCCCTAGGAAGGTAAGGTTTCCAAGCAACAGTAAACAGTATGAAACTAGGCACCAACTCCACAAACAGTATCAGAAATTCCTAAGATAAATCATTCAATAAAATTCAGCTTCAATAAGAAAAAATGAGAAAAATGTGGCAAAGAACCACATGTATAAACTTTCTTGGTAAATATATAACAACAGTAAGTGCTTCACTAATAATCACTGTAATCACTGTATCTTAAAAATTCACAACGAATTCCATCTTTGACTAGCTCACTGTGAAAGAGAAAAAAATCACAGGAAAAAAGAGTTACTAGAAAATTCTTAAAAAAATATTTACCATTATTCCACAGAGACCATAATAGAAATAAACTAGTAGTCATTATTCACACACACATATAGTAGCTACCAAATAATCATCAAATAATTAGCTTCCACACAAATGAAAAACACAACTTTAAATTAAAAAAAAAGCCAGCAATAACCTTGGCAAAAATTATAAATGCTGCACTTTAAAATAGGCTTGTGGGTGCCTGGGCAGCTCAGTCGGCCACGGCTGACTCTTGGTTTTGGCTCAGGTTGTGATCTCAGGGTCCCAGGATCAAGCCCCATGTAGAGCTCCACACTCAGCACAGAGTCTGCTCAAGGATTCTCTCTCCCTCTCTTGCTCTGACCCTCCCCGTTTGTGTTCCAAGTGTGCATGCATGCACCATCTCTTTCTCTCTCTCTCTCAAATACATAAATCTTTAAAGTAGGCTTGAATTTTGGAAACCATGTAAAGATCCCATTTAGTTTCTTCAGATGCTTTTCTTACTCTAAATTGTCTTATTTACATACCAAGAAGAAAACGTACCCTAACATAACATAGATTCTACAGAAATGCATGCAAATTTGCTCATGTAAGAGAACTACGTTCACTTAGCTGCAGAGTTAAGCAGAAACTGGAAAATATTCTGCCTAAAGATTGAGTTTTGTTTTCACCTAACACTAAAGAGTCAATATTTAGCAAATATTCACAATATACATGGCACCAGTGACTACAGAAAGTTTGTGTTATAAGTTTAGATGTATCTATAATAATGACATATAAAAAAAATTGAAGTACTTAGATTTACAAATGTTAGAAGTCAGCTTGACAAAATCCAGGGCAAAAGTGTAGGCAGAAAAGTAGTGATTTTAAAAATTCTGTCTAGGATAATGATGTCATCCACAGGCACTTTGATTAAGTGCTTTTATGCCTGGCTTTCCTTCACTGCCTATTTCTTTACGGATGCCAAAGTTTATCTGACAACAGACTGCAAAATACTTTGCTTATAGAGCAGTTAATCATATCAGCTCTATTTTGGATCCTTACAGTCTATTTGTGTTCTTCCATTAAAAACAAGGAAGAGGAGGAGAAGGAGTTTTAAAAAATAAATAAGAGTGAAAATTTATGGTTTGCACATTTTTCTGATACCACCATCTGTTACTGAAGTGTATTTTTAAAATGGTTGCTACTATTTTATTTTTTATTTACCAAAAGATTATTAGCTCCAGCTGCTTTGCCTAACCTCTCTCCATATGCTGATTTATGGAAATATAAGCCAATAATAGTATTCCCAAAATGGAGAAATTCCCTTTCAAATGATACATTTTTATTTATGTAACTATTTCATTTTTAAAATGAAATCCTATATATTCAAAGCCCATATATCACACACATTCTGATCATAATTTTGAAAGTATTCTTAAAATATTTGTAAGTAATATTTTAAGTATCAGTAAATGAGCACTCATGGAAACTGGAATGTGTTCTTAATAAACATTATACTCATGAACAGAAGACAGACAAAAGGCAGTATTATCTGTGTTGTCTAACTTATCATATACTTTTAAGTCAAAATAATCAGACATACTTATCCCTGTGAGTGTTGCAACATACTATATTGTTTATCGTCACAATGACACACAAATGACACTGGGTTTAGGCCCACCTGTTCTGAGTGCCTAGAATATACCAAGTACTACATTAAGAATATAGCAAAGGCTTGAAGGTAGGGATTATTGAATGAATTAAAGAAACAACAAAGACATGAATGTTTAGCAAGTATCTAAACAGTGTGACCACATTAATAAATGTTAGTTATAATGAGGGATATAGGACTATGTTCATTTGTCAAATGATAAAACTCAAGTTCACCAAAGTTTAATACCTTGTCCAAAGTCACTAAGTGTTCTAGTAGAAAAAATCAGGATTAAATTTCAAATCTGACTCCAGAGTCCACATTTTTCCACTAGCCTCAAAGTAAAATTCTATAAAAATTACTCTCCTGTCCAGCAATTTCATGAAGGACTTAGTAATATAACTTTAAATATAAGACTCTTAAGAACCTAACTCCTAAGATCGAAATATATTTACAAAAAGAAAGTCGCTGTAGGATTTAACTGCTTGATTATAATTTCTTAATAGACTCTTACTACTTAACATTAAACTGAATTCTTCTCACCCTCAGGACAATTAGTAAAATTCAGCCGGGAAAAAAAAGAGGCAGGTACCTTCCACTTTGAGATATTACAAGTGGTTTGTGCATGGCCCTAAACCATTACCATCATCCTTCTGGGATATCACTAATTGTATCTGAGAACTGAAACCCACTGAATACAAGAAAAAACTTGCACTTTATTATTTAACATTAAAATTCTTTCAAAGTCCATATGCCAGATGGCAAGATCCTATTACTCCCAAAGGGAAATTTTAATCAGAGCACTTAATTAGAAGAAAAATTACCTATTAATGCAAGTCTCTAAGTCCTAATTTGATATTACTATATTCTCATCAATCTTTACCTTAAAAATGAACTTAACCAGTCTGCTGATTTGAATGAAGACAACTATATTTTTCTCATATAACCAAAATTAACTAGTGTAGCCGCAGCTACTGTCCAAATTTCCACTTCAGAGGTATTAACTTTTTATGTTGAATATTCTTTTTTTTTAATATTCTTCCTTGAGGGCATTCCATTTTTATAATAGTAAACAAAAAACAAACCCTGTTCTCTCATGAATAGGAACACACAGTTCTAGAAATACTTTAAGCACTAAGCTTATCTATTGCACTATTTAATATGGGACTACAATAAGTTCCAAATCTTCATAGTAAGCTTCCAAATAAAACCTTCCCCACAGGTCCTCTTTTGCCCAAATGTTCACAGACCTCCCAAGAAATTTACAGCATGAGAAATAATGTAAGATGACACTTCCATAAAGTTGAAGTTCATTGCACCCAAAGATCCTAAGACATACCACCCAGCTAAATATGGCTCATTGGCTGGAACAGCTGCAGAAAATGCTAGTGAAAAATCAATGGCTGTTATTTAGGAGAAGGGGGAAACGGATGCTGATGTAGGCAACTTGCAGAACCTTCCACATTGCCTAAGTGGCAGCTAGAACCACCAACTTTGACAATCTGTCAATGCCAATCCTACCTTAGTGCCATATTTCTTCCCAATTGTGTTTCTGGATTTGTTTCATCTAAAACTCATTCTGGACATTGTAGCAGCTGTAACATTAATGACTCATGTGACAGTGCGCTTCTATTTTTCTATCAGGTAATATGATCTCTAAAATCCAGGTTATCAACGTAAAGTATATAAACCTTCAAACTCTGAATCCAAAAATCCCAATTTTCAGAAACATGAACTCACAGCATAACACAAATGTGAGCAACCATGCTCAGAGAAGTAAATGAATCCTGATACTAAGCTTCAGGGTAACATACTACCCACGGCTCTGGCACTAACTAGCCTTGAGACCATGGGCGAGTTAGCAACAATTCTGTGCCCCAATTTTTTTATGTAGGTGAGGATAATAATAGTATCTACCTAATAGGATTGTTGAGAGAACTAAATGGGCTAATATAAAAGTGCCTGGGATATACCAATAAGCATATGGAGACATTTCCAAAGAGCCTATGAAAAGGGAGGTACTGCTTCTCTATGAGACCCCATGGACTGCATCACTGATGCTTTAACACTGCTCAACTCCTCAAAGAGAGGCCTTCACATATAATAAGCAAAGAAGTGGAGTGCCTGGGTGGCTCAGTGGGTTAAGCCTCTGCCTTTGGCTCAGGTCATGATCCCAGGGTCCTGGGACTGAGCCCTGCATCGAGCCTGCATGAGACTCTCTGCTCAGCAGGGAGCCTGCTCCTCCCATCCTTTCTCTGCCTCTGACTACTTGTGATTTCTGTCTGTCCAAAAAAAAAAAAAGTCTTAAAAAAAAAATCTTAAAAAAAAAATTCTCTTCCTCTCTCTCTGGCCACACCCCACCCCAGCTCAAATGCTTTCTCTCTCACTCTAAAAAAAAAAAAAAA
>RCUC01115942.1:0-14181 GCA_003697995.1 Taxidea taxus jeffersonii | reverse complement strand
TTTTTTTTTTTTAAAGAAAATGATAACCTGGGAGCGCCTGGGTGGCTCAGTTGTTAAGCATCTGCCTTCAGCTCAGGTCATGATCTCAGGGTCTTGGGATTAAGCCCCGCATCAAGCTCTCTGTTCAGCAGGGAGCCTGGTTCTCCTTCTCCTACTCCCCCTGCTTGTGTTCCCTCTCTCACTATGTCCTTCTCTGTCAAATAAATAAATAAAACCTTTAAAAATAATAATAATAACCTGCATAGCAGTACTGGTACTTAGCTTTCTGCCATGGTTTTCTGTTTAGGTCACACTATTAATATTTCTCTCTCACTCTTAAATCCGACTGGGACAAAGTGACAATAACGATTTCACTCTTATGTGGAATTTAATAAACAAAACAGATAAACATGGAGGGGCATGGGAAAGAGAGAGGCAAAACATAAAAGAGACTCTTTACTGTAAGAACAAACTGAGGGTTGCTGGAGGGGAGATGGGTGGGGGATGGGTTAAATGGGTGATGGGTATTAAGGAGGGCACTTGTGATGAACATCACAAGTTGTACGTAAGCGATGGATCACCAATTTCTACACCTTAACTAATATTACACTGTATGTTTAATAACGAAATTTAAAACTTAGACCAAAAGATAATAAGCAAAATTTTTTTTTGCTTATTACTGACTGAGATGTTTGAAAATCTTTTCTTCCAAGGATTCATCTCATCTCTGATGAGGGTCAAATTTAAAGTAAACATCTGTATTTGGTGATCAATGCTGACATCACTATAAAGAAAAATAGAAGAGATCAGGCTAGAGTGAAGTCAGATTTTATTAGAAATATTCCTGAATCTTCCAGACTGTAAGAAAATACCTATAAACATAAAAGATTCCTAGGATCTTATCAAGAGTTTTATATTCTATAATGAAATAAAATATACCTTTGCATATATGTCTTTATTCACATGCATCAATATATCTTCAACAAATGCTTATACATGATATTATTCAATGAAAAGCTGTATGAATGTAAAATTTTGCTATTGCTTCCAGTGGCCTTATAGGTTAAAGTGATATGTTGGTTTTTAAACTTGTCTTCATTTTGAGTGAGCATACAAACCTTATAATCTGTTTTCTTGTCCTGAAAACCATCTGTTCATGACTTTTGAACCTTCCTTATCTTTACTTAACTTTCCTATTTAAAGAAGTAAAGATGACATTATGAAAGTGAGGTAATGTTTCTAAAAATTATATACAAGATAAAAATTGTGAAAAGAAGTATTTTAATGAAAATGCCTACAGAGGAAAATAGATTTGGTATTTTATCCTGTTGCTCTTCACAAAATCTTTTGGCTTTAATTCAAAAAGATAGATCTCTTAATTACTAGAGCCAATGAACTCTTCTCAATTTAGTGACAGTTTGGGAGTAGCTAAATAGAATAATAATTAAAAAGCATGGCCTAGGTTTGAATTATGGTCTTTTCAATTCAATAAGTTGTATCTTTGAACAAGTCACTTAAACTATCTTAATATCTGTATCATCACCTGTAAAATGAAGATAATGATAGTATTTACCTTACAGGTTTTATATGAGGAGTCAGCTAAATAATGCATGTCACTTATTCTAGGGCCTGGGCATAAAGTAAGTCTAGGGCACTTAGTCTAGGGCCTGGCATAAAGTAAGTCATGTTGCTATAATTATGATTATTATTGGCATCATGTCAATGTATCATATGTTCCTCTTGACCACACCTCAAGGTGTAAAGTCATTTTTTCCTTCAGTCTGTAGTTTGTAGGTACCTGGTTCTCCTATTGTTTCTCTGATAACACTTAGAGCTTCTTGCCTTATCCCTCTTCTTCCAACTCTTTAATGAGGCCCCAGTTTTGGAGACTATCACATTATATATGATATGAATGTTTCTTAGTCACAGTTCCGATCATGTTATCACCCTGATTAAAATCTTCTATGGGAAACTGATTTTGAAACCTTCTATCAACTATTTCAAAGTTAACAGCCAAAGATACAGTGTGCAAAACAGAATACCATGTCTGCACTCCCATACTCATCCCAGCACCATTTAAAATAACCATGATATGGAAATAACTCAAGTGTATGTTGACAGATGAATGAATAAAGAAAATGTGCTATATACACACAATGGAGTATTCAGCCTTGAACAAGAAGAAAATCCTGCCATCGGAACCAACATGACATTATGCTACATTAAATAAGTCTGTTACAGAATACTACAAGATTTCACTTTTATGAGATATCTAAAATAGTCAAATTCATAGAAGGAGAGAATATAATAGTGACTTCCAGGGGCTGGGGGATAGGAGAAATGGGTTGCTGTTATTCAATGTGCACCAAATTTTGATTATGCAAGATGAATAAGTTCTAGAGATCTGTTGTAAAACAGTGCCTATAGTTAACGATGTAATAATGTGCACTTCAAAAATTTTTAAAACGATAGATTTCATGTTATGTGTTCTATTTTTTAAAGATTTTATTTATTTATTAGAGAGAGAGAGCGAGAGCGAGCACAGGCAGACAGAGTGTCAGGCAGAGGCAGAGGGAGAAGCAGGCTCCTTGCCGAGCAAGGAGCCCGATGTGGGACTCGATCCCAGGACGCTGGGATCATGACCCGAGCTGAAGGCAGCTGCTTAACCAACTGAGCCACCCAGGTGTCCCATGTTATGTGTTCTTACCACAAAAAAAAGGGAAACAAAAACAAACATTAAAAACAACAACAACAGCAACAAAACAAAGAACACAACAAACATTAGAATATGTTGGGTGTCTACTACTTTCATGGTGATGATGGTATCATAGGGATATGTATATTTTCAAACAAATCAAATGTTCATATTAAATATATGCATTTTTTGTATATCAGTGATACCTCAATAGAACTGTTTTTTTTTTTCTTTTTTTTTTTCTTTTACTGAATGGAAAGAAAGCAGAGATTTCAGACAACATTTACAAAAAGCTCTGGATTGTCAAGAAGAAAAGACAGTGAGACAAGTTTGAGCATAGACTTTTTTTAAAGTAGAAACATGGGTATATATTTTTGTTGTCAGATATTAATGGAGAGGAAGAGATGGAACAGAAACCATTCTTTTCCTGAATTAAAACCACAAAAATTTCTATTCATAATATGTTTTAGTATTAATGGACATACTGGTTTTTTATTGTTGTAACAAATTACCACAAACTTAGTGGCTTAAACACCACAATTTATTGCTTTATAGCTCTAGCGGTGTATAACTAAAAATAATTAAAATTATTTTATGAATGTGATCTAAATTCAACCAGTTTTTTTACTTCATGGAGAATGCTTCTTGTTGAAAGAAAGCTTCCAAGTTGATTTTGCCTGTATGATTTCTCATTTGTACATTTAATCCTTCAATGGGTCTTATCCTGCAATAATTCTAAGTAAGTGTATACAGACACACAATATTTTAAATAACTTGAAATTTAGGAGAACTTTTTTTAATAAGAAGATATAATTGTTTATCTTCCTTTTTCCCCATATAAAGTTAAAAAACAAAAGCATACTGTCTAAACAGAAGAGAACACAATATTCATTTGGCTAGCACTAGTTACAAGTCTGTTTTATTCCCCACACATGTAGCTGAGAGGCATGGAAGTCTTTTCAAAGCTCATCTGCAAATTTTATTTTAAAATAAAAATAATAAGTAAATAAATAAAATAAACAAAAAACATCTTTGATTTTAGGATTATAACATTTTAAAGATAGAAGAGTAAACAAACCCATAGATCAAATTTAAAAATTAGAGAAATAAATGGCAGAAAATTCAATGTTTATAGATTGTCCAAGATTCCAAAGAGTATACTGGGTATTTTATATTTACTGTCTCTTTCAGATCTCATACTAATTCCTTAGATCATTTTTATTTAGAGTACTTCTTAGAGCACGGTTTTCTATTTTTTGATTAATAAATTAATTGGTATTATAGAGAATTGTAAACTAAGGAAAAGTATGAAGAAATGGTATGATTTGATTGGAACAGGGCTTGGTATAAATATCTAAATTAAATCTATAAACCCACCACCTAGAGATAACCAAATTTAACTGGTTTATTTTCTTCTAGTATTTTTTCTAGGCATTCTTTACACAATTGAGATTACACATTTTTAATCTTAATCTTTCCTAAATTTTATATTATAAATACTTCTGTTTGGTACATTCTTTATAGGTGTTACATTTTAATAAATACATCTAATCTACATGTTCTCCCATAAGGTTTAAGAAGGTAAAATGTTATAAATTATAGTATATGAAATAAAATCAAGCAAATTATATTAGACAGTTAGTGTTGCCATACAACACTTTTGTTTTATTATTTTCATTTTATAAGGGGGATAGAAGGTATAATGACTAGACCAGGAATAGTTTACTTCTTCCCTCAGAAATGATCCTGGAAATTATCTGCTGAATTTAGTAAATATTTCCATTATATACATCTAAACTAAAAGATACATATAAAAGTTTACATTTCTTGGGTTATATTGCAATAATTGAAAAAAATGCATGCTTCTTCACTTTTGAAGCTGCATATTATATATATCAATATATAACTGGGAAACTTTTTTGCAATACTGACATTGTATATGCCAATGCATTTAAATTTTTGCTGATTAAAAATAAAATTCTGGGCTTTTCATTATTTATTGGCTTTTCATGAAAGTCAGATTTATTGGCTTCCTATTGAAATGAATACTGTTAGAGAGGAAGATTTTATTGCAATGATTCTATTTGAGCCATTTACCTTTCAGAAAGGCACAAATCAAGATTGTTTGGGTCTAATGGTTATTGATTTGGAAATGATTCTATCAAGTAGTAGTTCTTTAAGGTCATGCAAAGGTTTTGCCAACTTAGCTGTTGTATGACATTACACAATGCATAAGCCTCTTTCATGGGATCCATTTTACTTTATTTAGCTTACAGTTTATATTTCTAGGCCAAGGAGTGAAGCATTAGCCTTTTTTGTAATATGCACCATTGCCTTGTTAAGTGTGATGATGGTGAATCATAATAGAAGGAATTGCTATTATTTGCAAGTGAAAAATCCAAATTTCCTTGAAACAAGTAATTTGGAACTCACTTTCTTTGTTCTAGCACACTTTGTTAATAAATTGGTCGCTGGAGACTAATGGAAGATGGGAAAGCATTGTTCTTTGGTGTTTAGAGTTTGGCCATGCTTATTTTGAGAGAGTATCTATGTACTTACAAATATCTGTCTGTTAAGTTTTTAAAACATTGGTGTTACCCTGAAACTGTTAAATAGTCTCCGTCTCCAAGCATAGATCTCCTTTCAAGTCATAAAAAAAAAAAAAAATCCATCTACTTTTTTATTATTTTCCATGTGTGTTAAATTGCTCTACAGGACCTCTAATTCATAGGTTTCATATTTGTTTTTGGTCCTTTGAGTATCACCTTGCTTCTCATTATTTTAAACTCTTTTTTTTTTTTCCTTTTCCTTTCTAAGTTAGCATAACTTCCTCGATACTTCTCTCCATTTCTTGCTACAGCTATTTGAAGTGTCAGTTCTCTTTGGGTTCGCTTCCTATTTGATTTTTATTGTATTATTGCAATTCTGCTCTCCTTGAAGTCCTCCCATGTCTTATTCATCTTCTCTTTAATCACATATGTTTTCTCTGTCTGGCTTTCTCAAGTCCAGATATGCTCTTTTAAGTCGTCTTACGTGCTTTTTTGCATATTATTGGCAAAGTACTGGCATTTCCTTCTGTTGTTGGAGATGATATCCTTTTTGTAGATGGGTTCCTTTAGCTAATATTCCTGAGACTTCTAGATTTGGTTTTCTTTGTGGTATGTTTTAGAGCTCCTCTTTGGTAACATGACCTAACTTTAAGCTCTAGACAGACTCAGTGCTTACAGATATCTCTACTATACTTGCTGTTGCCATTCCTTTTTTGTATGCACAGCAGGAAGGTAATCTGTTTGGCAGAGTTTCTGGACCAAAGTGTCTATCAGGGATTTCTTAGTGCTGTGCAGTTGGGATGTTTTTCTAAACTATTGTATGGTACCTTGACAATCTGAATTAAAGTAAGTACAAATATGTAAAGTCCCTATAATAATACACAGTGGACTTTTGAAATATGTGGCCCCACACATACATGTGGGATTTTTTTTTAATAAATAGAACATACTTCTATAAATGTATTTTCTCTTCCTTGTGATTTTCTTGGTAACACCTTATTCTCTAGTGTCTTTATTATAAAAATGAAGTATATAATACATACAGCATACAAAATACATGTTAATTGACTATGTATGTTATTGATAAGGCTTTTGGCCTATTTAGTAGTTCGGTTTTGGGGAGTCAAAATTTATACATGGATATAGGGGGTTGGCTTCTGTAACTTCCATGTTGTTCAAGGGTCAACCATAATTCTTTTTTATTGAAGTATATTAGTTTCAGGTATAAAACATAGTGATTCAATATTTGTAGACATTGCAAAATGCTTTAAATAAGACTACTTAATATTTAGCACTATTCATAGCTTTAAATTATTTCAATCTTTTTCTCTTGTGTAAGGACTTTTAAGGTCTACCCTGTGAGCAATTGTCAAATATGCAATACAATAGTATTAACTATAGTCACCATGCTGTACATTACATCCTTACACACTGGAAGTTTGTACCTTTTGATGCCCTGAACCCATTTTGCCCCATCGTCCGTTGCACAACTACCACTGTGTTCTCTGTATGTATGACCTTGCAGAGTTTGTTTCTTAGAGTCAACATGTACGTGAGATAATATGATATTTGACTTTCTTTGTCTGAATTATTTTATTTAGGATAATGCCCTTATGTTCTGTCCATGCTGATATAAATGGCAAGATTTTATTCTTTTTTATTGCTGAACAGCGTACCACATCTTCATCCATCAGTGGATACTTAGGACAATGGGAAACAGTCTCTTTGATAAATGGTGCTGGGAAAACTGGATAACCACACCAAAAAACAAAAACAAAACAAAACAAAAAAACAAACCAGCAAAACCCCCCAAAACACATTGTACACAAAAACTAACTCAAAATGAACTAAAGACTTGACTATAAGACCTATAATCATATGCTTCTAACAATATTAATTTCCCTACTCTCCCTGACTATGTTGCTTTTATACAAAAACTCTACTTCCTCTACCAACAGCAGGTTTTTGTTGCTGCTGCTGCTGTTGTTGTTGTTCGTTTTGTTGTTTTGATACTTGAGTATGTCTGAATGGGTATAAAAAGACTTGGGAAGGGGCAATATTTAGAATTATGAATGACTATAAGGCAGTAACCACAATATATGTTATGCTGGTTTTAATCTTTAGGCTGTGTAAACAACATATTCCAGAAAATAGCGAAGTAAAATTTAGAATAGAATAGAACAGCATAATTTCAAATAAAGGTTAAGACTCAAGAATTTATATACACACAAGTTCTTTCATGGAAAGGGGCAGGAGAACTATATTTTAAAATCTGTAATAAGTTGGAACAAATCCAAAATTAGATTGCACATATACCTACTTAAAAAAATCAACCCGGTGTATTTATGGAACTCTTACCAACTAAGAAATGAAATGTAGTTTAATATTCAGGATGCAAATCCTATAAAAGAACAGGTTGTGAGCAACACTGAAACTAGGCTAACATAAATTTCCCTCACATTTTTCAAAATTAGGTTTTGGTGGTGTAAAATTATAAATCCCTTTGAGAGAAAAATAAAAGCGGCCATGATAGTAATCAAAGATAAAATCCTTATGTCTAGCACCAGTGATAGGAAGTGTATGTGCATATGCTGTGTTTCAGGGGTGGGAGAGTTTGAGAGAAATGTGTGAAGTCAAAAGTTTGACGAATTCATTTGTAAATGGGAGAATATCAAAAGACAATATTTCATTCTTTTGTAATGATCTAACTTTTAAAACATTAAAAATGTTTTAAATTATGGTATATTTGGGTGCATAAATATAGTATAAAGTATAAGTAAAACTTAAAAAAAATTGGCAATATTTTTCTTGTCAATTGCCAGATATGTAAAGGTACAGTAATTTTTCACATGCTAAGAGTAATTGATCTGTCTGCTGTCCGTTCACAATATTTATGGAGGAAAACTTTTACACTTTCATATGAGTCGATTTTAAATATTTATCATATTTTGTCAATAATCGGTCTGATTTTATGCTAGATAAACAGAGAATTCAAGTCTATATAGTGGTTTGGGCTCCCTTAGAAAGACTGTCTTGTGTACAGAAATGTGGGATAATTTATTTTTTTTTTAATTTTATTTATTTATTTGACAGACAGAGATTACACAAGTAGGCAGAGAGTCAGGCAGAGAGGGGAGGGGAGAAGCAGGCTCCCCGCTAAGCAGAGAGCCCGATGCGGGACTCGATCCCAGGACCCTGGGATCATGACCCGAGCCGAAGGCAGCGGCTTAACCCACTGAGCTACCCAGGCGCCCCTGTGGGATAATTTTTTGTTGTTGTCCATGAATTGAAACATATGGTCATGAAAAGGAATAAATGTTAGCTTTCAGAAATGAAAAGGTAAACCTCATACAAGGGTGTGGAACAAATCGAACCCTCATGACAAAAGTTCATGCTATAATGACACCCCAGGGAGGGGAAAATTTTCCTCAGAACCTCCCTGCCTCCTTACAGGAATCTGGAGTTGACCTAAGCATAAAGAAATGCTCATCAGTATGAAAAGGATGAGGGTCTAGAGACTTCTCTCCTCCCCTCAAATGAGAAAGATCAGTGGAAGCCTGCTGCCTGCCTGGGACACAAATGAAAATTGGCACCCTTCAAAAATCAGATTAAAAACTCTAATATTTCAAAGACTGCTTTCAATATACAAAATAAGAAGTTGTAACAGGATAATAATACCCTAACATTTTAAATTTTGCTGTAAAAGTTACCAGTTTTTACAAATGGTATGACATGTCAAACGCTTTTTTTATATATAGAAAAATATTTTAATTCAGCCAAAAATTTCAAATGTAAAGTAAATGCTTAATACTAAAACAGCCTCCTCTTTAGTTCTTGAATGAGACTCAAGATTTTAAAACTCACTCCTTCCTTCTACTCCCATCCCCCAGATCTGGATTTTGGCTCTTATTTTAGGAAATTGGGCTTAGAATATATGGCACTTATGGGGGGGGGGAATAATTCACTTATAAATCTAGAAATCCTACAGCTGTTTTGGTTATCAGTATGTGTGTAGTTACCTATTACATCAGAGAATTTTTGTAATGAATTTGCAGCATATGCCCTGAATGTGTCATTTCTCATGTTGACTTACCTGACAGCAGGTGTCATTTTTCACTGACAGTTACTTTTATGATTTTTGAAGGCTTAAATAATTTAATAATATAAGATATAATTTTCTGGCATCTTTCCTGAGGTTCACAGAGAAGCTGAGTAATGTGATATCTCCAGTTCTAGATGATTTAATATATTCAAAATATGTTGCCCAGCTCTATCCTGGAAATGACTTGTCAAGCAGATGTAAAGAGAGCAAGAACACACATTCATTTATACCATGTTGGTCACAGTTAAGAGTTACATCATCCTAAATGCTTCGTACATTTTCTTATATAACCTCCCAAGTACATCATGAGTTAAGTATCACACTATGATTTCCCAATGCAGATAGGAATGTGGAGATGTAAAAAATTAAGTAATTCACCACAGGCCATACAAGTATTAGGTGTCAGGCACAATCCCCTGATGAGATGTAGGGTCACCCTGGGAAACACAGACAGGAAATGAACACTTTATAATGTTTATAGTGATAAATGGATGATTCATTGAGTAGTTAGAAAAAGATAAAGGGAAAAGTGGCTTAAAAATAGCAAAGAAGTTGAAAATAGTGTAAGAAACATTCATGAGAAAATACATATGAGTAGTAAAAGTAGTAATGGAGCATTTGCACTGTGCTAAGCACTGTTTATTCATGACCACATTTGACTCTTTCATGAACTATAGCTAGTAAATTTTTGAGATGAGAAAACTGTAGCTCAATGAAGTTAAGTAATATGTCCAAGGAGCCAGAACAAGTGAGTAGGAGTAACACTGTACATTATGTTAGACTATATGCCTATAAGTTCTCAGACAGGGGCGCCTGGGTGGCTCAGTGGGTTAAGGCCTCTGCCTTCGGCTCAGGTCATGATCCCAGGGTTCTGGGATCAAGCCCCGCGTCGAGCCCCGCATCGGGCTCTCCACTCAGCAGGGAGCCTGCTTCCTCCTCTCTCTCTGCCTGCCTCCCTGCCTACTTGTGATCTCTCTCTCTGTCAAATGGATAGATGAAATCTTTAAAAAAAAAAAAAAAAAGTTCTCAGACATTTATAATGACTTTTTCTAAAAGAGAGATACAGAGAGAGAGAAAGGATTATAGCACTTGTTTGCAAGTATTAGAGTAATATGTCTTCTAATTAACTCTCATTTTTTAAAAACGTTATGACTTTGGACCTGGATTTGATACTTATAATTGTAGTGACATTACATTTTCTCTTGAAACTGATTTAATTCTGTGTGTTTGAAAATTCAACTTAATTACTATTGTGTTGAATTTTAAATTTATCAAGGACTTTATGCACATCCATGTAAATATTTGCTAAAGTTTTAGAAACAAGTTTTAAAAATGACTAAATTTTTTGTCCTTTGAAAAACTTTTTTTTCTTCCCCTGAATGACTGTCATTTGCCTTCTAAATTGTTCCAGAACCAATTCTGACAGGTCTGACGGAAGAAATGGTTTCCCCAACATCCACCAAGCAGTTCTCAGAAATTATCTGGGTGTCCTGTAATTCAACTCAATTCTAATGCTGTCTACCTGGAAATAGTGCCATATCCCAAAGTTAAGGGCTCATTCCTACATTACTGACCCTCCCTGTTTCAGATATTTGTCACAAGTCCAGGTTATCGCCAATGCTTATTTACCATCCGGCTATAAATTAGAGGTTTTCACATTTCCCTCCTTGGGTAATAATTTGCTAGAGGGGCTCACAGAACTCAGAGAAACATTTTCCTTACTAGGTTATTGGTGTGTTAGAAAGAATATAACATAGAAACAGCCAGATGGGAGAGATACATAGAGCAAGGTGTGGGGAAAGGGTGCAGCACTTCCATGTCCTCCCTGAGGGCACCACTCTCCCTGTACCTTCACAAATTCACCAACACGGAAGATCTCTGAACCTCATCTTTATGGGTTTTTATGAAGGCCTCAGTGTGCAGGCATAAGTGCTCAAATCATTGGCCATTGGCCATTTATCCACTTCTAGCCCTTTTCTCCTCCCTGGAGTTGGAGCAGAGGAGATTGGAACTGAACATGTGGGTGGGGCCCCTGGCAACCAGCCCAACTTTTGGTTACCTAAGGGCTTTCTAAAAATCATCTCATTAATATAACAAAAGACACCTTTATAACTTGAGAGAGTCCAAAGGTTTTAGGAGCTCTGCTAGAACATGGACAAAGACTAAATATATATTTCTTATTATAAATCACAATATCACACCTTCTAATGGAATTCCATTTCTTTTACATTTAAGCAGATTAGACACACCTATTATATGGTAATATTATATTCTTATTTTGACTACTGGCGAGCTGAATTTTATCTTATTAGTCTAAGTAAATTATGCAATATTTAACATGCTAAAGAAGAAAATTTAAAAAAAAAGTTAATCATATTTTTTATTAGCCCCTTAAGAAATTTTATTTTCTTCAATACTTTGCTTTGATCAAACTTGAAAATCAAGATAACATTGAATAAATGTTTAGATTTTTTTCCAATTATGAAAATTGAAAATTATCTGTATCATTTTGAACACATAAGCCAAACCATGACTCCCCATCAAATTAGTCACATAAAATGACAAAGCTAAGAGAATGTAGTAATGGGTTTGATGTCCTTTATTCTACAGAGGATAATCCATGGATGGGGGAATACAGTGCCTCACAAGCAGTGGCATACTCTTCCTCAGGGATTCTGAACAAGAGCAATTTTATGGAATATTAGAAAGGCAGAACAGAAACAGAGCATGTCTGGCTGTGAGGTTGGGCATTTCCTTATAAGGCTAACAGATCCTCTTTTCTAGGGTAAAGTAAACTAGCTAAAGCTGAGTTGGAGACTATGATTGGAGTTAGGTTTCTTTTAATAGTGAAGTATTTCCCATAAACACAAGCTAACTTAGGTTTGGATTTGGGATAGGGGCCAGACCACTGGGGTGGCCTCCAGTTTATGGGTTCCCATATATGAATTAACATAGTCAGGCATTTGTTCAGAAAACATGGGTTCACTATATTTACACATGCATACACACACATTTTTACAGTATTCACGTTATTAAATCATATAGGCAAAGACATAAAAGCTTGCAACTGTTAGGATAAAGGCTGTCATAAGCAATTTATGTTTTTTCTAAGTGCAGTAGTGTATATATTCTGTGATTGAAATGAAGAACAGCTGTTTCTGAGGTGTTATACTTGAAGAAATGATTAAAATGTGCACATTTTGAAAAATAAATCTTAGTTGTGGCACCTGGGTGGCTCAGTGGGTTAAAGCCTCTGCCATTGGCTCAGGTCATGATCCGATCCTGGGATTGAGCTCCGCATCGGGCTCTCTGCTCGGCGGGAGCCTGCTTCCCCCTCTCTGTCTGCCTCTCTGCCTGCTTGTGATCTCTGTCTGTCAAATAAATAAATAAAATCTTTAAAAAAAAAAAAAGAAAAAGAAGTCTTAGAATCATATTACTATGCAAAAATTGTATGTGAATATTCTAAAAAGTTTTACTTTTGACAAAAGAATAGATATGAGTACAAAACAATAACCAAATTACACATTAAGAAAATTCTTGTGGAAGCACATTTTCCTTTAAAGCAGTCATGATGTTCACCATAAATTATCATTTTTCTTAACATTGCCAGATTTAATAGCATTTTAAGACATATTACTAATGTCTTAAAATGCTGATGTTCACACATGTCCATACTTTAATTTCTTTTTTTTTTTAATATTTTATTTATTTATTTGACAGACAGAGAGCACAAGTAGGCAGAGAGGCAGGCAGAGAGAGAGGAAGGGAAGCAGGCTCCCTGCTGAGCAGAGAGCCCGATGTGGGGCTCGATCCCAGGACCCTGGGATCATGACCTGAGCCGAAGGCAGAGGCTTTAACCCACTGAGCCACCCAGATGCCCTCATACTGTAATTTCTTAAATAGCAAATAATAAAATATATAAGTAGCTATAAGTATGTGTATATGTATATTGGAAGCTTTTTTCTTTATCTTTATCATGAAATCTATATTTACAAGGACATGTAATATAGTTTCCCAGTTATAATCTCATAGATCTATTTCTGCCCTTCATATACATAATTATAATATGTTCTTCCACTGTTTACCATTTAATATCTGCTCCCTTTCCATAAGAAAACATGCTTTCTGTGTGCAAGACCCATGCTGGTTTTATTCAGTTGTCACCACAGCAGAGTGTCTGACACATAGTAGGAGTTCCAAAAATATTTTCCACAACTTTGATTGAATAAGTAACTTGAAGAAACTTTGAAAACTTTGAAACTTACCAACATTCAAGAGTAACCATAGCATTTTTTGAACAATATAAAGAATATAATTAAATGGAAATGCTGAGTTTTGAATGATCTTTGAAATGCTAATAATATATAACACTATATATATAATATATGTAAGGAAAATATAAATATAATAACATTATTAATGCTGTTGGATTGCAACTATATTTTTAAAATTATTTTTAAAGGCCTGAATGCATGTGCCAAAATGGTAGGAGTAGCTTATTTTATTTTATTTATTTATTTTTTAAATTATTTGTTAGAGAGAGAGAGAGCGCGCACAGGCAGACAGAGAGGCAGGCAGAGGCAGAGGGAGAAGCAGGCTCCCTGCCGAGCAAGGAGCCCGATATGGGACTCGATCCCAGGACGCCGGGATCATGACCTGAGCCAAAGGCAGCTGCTTAACCAACTGAGCCACCCAGGCGTCCGGAGTAGTTTATTTTAATCTGTGAAGTAATGTGGGAGTATTGTCCTATGTATTAATACTTCTGTATTAATTCTGTTAATACTATTGGAGTGTAATACTTCTGTAAGTTCTAATAGTATTAGTATGTAGTATTACTCAACAGAAGAAAAAAAAAA
>RCUC01115941.1:0-27117 GCA_003697995.1 Taxidea taxus jeffersonii | reverse complement strand
GGGGGGGGGGGCAGCGGGAGTCGTGCGGTGTCATTTCTGCCCGCAAGATGGGAGGAGGAGGGGAGGTCATAGGAGACTTTTGATAGAGGGTGCACCTAGAGAAGTGGCAGCTGGACGCCCCGAAATTGTGCTAGAACCTTGAAGGAATTCGGGGTTGGCGATCGGCTGGAGACCTAGGCGAGCGCAAGTTGTGAGTGTGCCTGTCTGTGCGGGCTGATGGTGGTCCGGGCAAACTTCAGCGGGCAGAGTGGGACTCGGGGTTGGCGACCGGTTGGAGACGACGGTGGAGGCCGAGCTGATTCGAACCCTGGAGGCGGACTGTCTATTATTCGGCCTGGGCCAATCGGCTCCGGGGGAAGGTTATAAATAGCGGTTCCGTGCGGTTGCCAGCAGCTCGGCAGTTTAGTGGCCGAAGGAGAGGGGCGGTACCGGTGGGTTTGGGCGAGGTCACACTGCCTGCCAGTCTAAGCTTCTGTAGGGTATAGTGTCCTTGGCTGGTATGCTTCGATTTAAAAGCATGACTTGTTTACGGTTGCAGGCGCCCTTTATTCGCCCTGTGGTGCAGGGCAGTCGTAAAAAGATCGCCTTGTAAGGAGTCTTAAGGGACGGACTCCGTTTGGATGGGGCTTCCATGCTTTTATTTAAAATGCCCCCCTCTTCTCCATCGCACCCCTTTTATTTGCAAACCTGGCTATTTAAAAAAAAAACTTATTAAATGTACAGTTTAGGATTACTTTCTTATTGGCTGTTTACCTTTGCTGATGGAATCAGTTTTTCGCAAGGATACACAGCATTTCATTTTCAAAGGAAATTTCCTGAAACTCTACAGAATGTGTTCCCTAGATACCTAGGTTTCAGGTTACCTAGCCCTAGTTATTCATTCATTCAGTCAAAAAACACTTGCTGTTTTCCTATTTTGTGCAAAGCTCTGGGCCAGTTAAAATACCAAAGTGAATAATAATAGCAATTAAGATACTGTGTCCTTCACAACCCAGTAAAGTGGCTGCTGTCATTATCATGTTAAAGGTGAGGATATCAGGTTCAGAGGAGTTAAGTGAATGACTTGCCAAGGACACAGCTAATAAATTGCAGAATGGGGGCTTACAACTCACCGGTCACCTTGTTAGGCTCTAGACTGCCCTCTCTCTCTGCCCTCAAGAATTTTAGTACCTTTAGGGAAGATAGTTGTCTAAATCACTTACATTACACTGCTGCATGAATGATATACCATTTTTTTTTTTCCAATTTTGACTTGTAAAGCTTTCCCCTTTCGCTTCAGAGTCACAGAAGCACATGGATAATAAAATAGCAGAGAGCTTTTTAAGTGAAGAGGGGTAAATGTGACAATTAAGCTAGTATTCTATGTTTGATGGAAACAAGTACCTGTCTGTGATAATACAGTCTCAGATATTCTCTGAATATCTTTCCGGGTCATTTGTATTTGATTTAGGCTTAGTGGTAGGAACCATTCTTTTTTTTTTTTTTTTTACTTTATTTAAGCTTTATTTAAACATATGATGTAACCCCACCACCCTCACCCAACCCCTCTTCCCCCCACCCCCCTCAGTTTGTTTTATGACATTAAGAGTCTCTTTTGGTTTTTCTCCCTCCCGATCCCATCTTCTTTCATTTGGTAGGAACCATTCTTGTCGATAAACTACTTTCTGATTGCTGTCTGGTTATGTTCATAACTTGATTAAGTGGAATTTTTTGGTGAGATCGGCCTCTGAAGGCCTTGTCCTTAACTGATGTCTGATGCCAGGGATCTGTTCAACATCAAATTCCCATTTTCCAAGTAGGCAGGGCAGGTTTTTTTCAAGATTCCATGAAATAAGACTTTAGCTTTAAGGCATTGTAAAATCTCATCATAAAAGTTTTAGAGCCTAATGGGGGTCTTACAAATGAGCTGTGTTTTATAGATGAGCAGACTGAGGTGCAGAGAGATTCAGGTCAAGCAGGGAGTGAGTGGCAGTGGGTTTGGGTAAACCTCATCAGCCCCATGAGAACGGTGGTTGTTGGGGAGGTGGGATGATCCAAGAAGAGAAACTAGGGTAATTGGGGAGATTGGAATAAGACCAGGTCATTGGTAATGGTAGGACAAATCTCCCTCAAGGCAAGAATTTTTTATATCTGTATCTTTTATATATCTTTGTATCTCCCTTGGTTCTTGGCATAGATTCAGTGAATGTTTTGAATATAGGGCTGGATTGCTCTCCATTCTCAGCCATGACTAACCTTACAAGTGACCCGTGAATAAATAAGAATATTTATGGGACTCAGGAATGTTTGGGATTGAAATGAAACGACATGTGGAAACACTGAAAATATAAAACCTATTCAAGGGCAAGGCATTATTCATATACATTTCTGATTAATGCCTGAACCAATCTTGCACGCTTCCTCTTCCTTACCTTTTTTTTGGTATTATTCTCTCCATCTTAAATGTGTTTCTTTTCTTTTTTCTGAGACCTGTAGGAATGCATGATCTCCTTCTTTGATGCCTCAAAGAACTTTGGACTTGCCTTACTCTGCTTTGTAGTGTTATTACTTGTTGACTTTTCTTATCTCAAAATGTGTGACCTATTCCAGTTTGATTTTACAGATGCTTCTAACGGCTGTGCTTCTGACTCAGCTCTCTATACGTGTTTGTTGAATTAAAGGACATTTTAAGAATAAGCACCATCTGGATTAAGGATTTCCATTCCCAGTGTGGCTTTCTTGTATTTGTGAGAAGTTGCTTCAGGGAGTTGTAGCAGCAGTTCTGAGTGAGCTAGATCCTTCTTCCTCTGGATGCTGGAAGAATGCTTATGGAGTCTTCTGGGACCGGGTCCTGGGCCCCATGAGGGCCCACATGATGGTGCAGAACTTAAAGTAGTTGGTGGAGTTAGCTGAGCTTGACTGACAGGATTCCAGATCTTCCACTTTTTCCTGATTTTGAAGGAAAGAAAAGAAGGTTGGGGGTTGGGGGAACATTGGAAATTGAGGAATGGTGGGGGTACCTTCCATGTATTCCTGGGGATCTGCCATGGAGAGCAGTGGAGGAAACCACTGAAGCTTAGGTCATTCAGCCCCATTAGAGCTGGTAAAGAGTGGCCACTTGTGAAAACCACTGATGGAAGAGTTCCTAGTGGCACCCACACCTACAAGCACAGACTTATGTGATAATGGCATTTTCCTTTCTTTTTTAAAATTGGAATCATATCCCACACATGTTTAATCTTCTTTGGGGGGGGATTTTATTTATTCTTTTGACAGAGAGAGAGAGAGAGATCGAGATCACAAGTAGGCAGAGAGGCAGGCAAAGAGAGGGGGAAGCAAGCTCCCTGCTGAGCAGTGAGCCCGATGTGGGGCTCCATCCCAGGCCCCTGAGATCATGAACTGGGCCGAAGGCAGAGGCTTAACCCACTGAGCCACCCAGGTGCCCCATGTTTAATTTTCTTAAGATGTGCACTTGGCAAACATGCATCTCATGTTCACTAATCTCAATTCAGGGGGTCTTACAGGATAAGCATCTTGCTGCACTGACTAGGTTGCCAATGTTTTCTGTTCAACATGGTGGCTAAGTAGGTTGCTATTATACAGTATTATAGATAATTTGAGGGAAATTCAAGGGTAACTGTGTAATTTTGTTGTACTTGCAGACTTAGAAGGTAACTTGCCCATAAGATGTGATTGGACTCTAGCAATTTTCTTTTTTAGCTTTCCAGCTACATTAAGCATCAATTAGACTTAGGTGATTGTGGTTTAGAATTGAATAATGGGTTTAGAACCACAATTTAAGTGGGAAAATGAATTCCAGGTTTTAAATATCTGAGTTGGATCAAACTTTTGAAGCATCTTCTGTAAGTAAAGGACTTGGCAAATAAATTCACCATAGATGCCCACACACAACTTTTATATTCCAAGCTCTTTGAATTAGTATTTTTTAAAAGGTTTTTGATGTTCAAATGACAAAGTATGTTTTTCTTAGCACATAAATGCTTTATTTTCTTTCCTTTTAGTATTTTACCGTCAAGGAAATTTGGCATCCAGAAAGTTGGGAGCTCATATGAACATGGCGAGTCTACTGAAAACCGTGGTGACTGGGTGTTCATGTCCGTTACTTAGCAATTTGGGGTCCTGTAAGGTTATACCTGGGAAGAAGGATTTTTTGCGAACATTTCATACTCATCAGGCACTGTGGTGTAAATCTCCTGGAAAACCAGGTAAAGTGTCACGTCAATTTATGTAACTCAAACCTTCAAGTTGTAGAAGCTAATAGATCTTCTGATGATTGATGAAAGGGAAAACCATGCAATGTGATAGCCTGGTGTTTGTGAGTCATTATTTTGCATTAAAAAAAGCCTAAGGAGTGCTTTTTTATATTTTCCACGTATAGAAGTTACTGATCATCAGTGCTAATAGAAAAGAAAAGAAAATAGAAAAAGAGGAACAATAAACCAGTTGAGTTATATCTGGGAAGCTATTGCTCAGTGTAACCATTTCTCCTAGCAGCTCTTCCTCTTTCCTTGTCGGTACTGAGGGATTGTAACATACATGGCTCATCTCTGCTCAAGAGTTAGCAACTAAGTATATGAATTAATCTGAAGTAGTGCTTCTTAGTTTAGTGAATGGCAACTTCATCTCAGTGGCTCAGTTCAGAAAACTTGGGGTCATCCTAGATCTTCACCGTAGGTATGGGTCAGCTCTACCTTGTATCTGGAGTCTGTTCTCACCATCACTGCTGTTATCATCCTGTTCCATGGCACCATCATCTGTCACTGGGAATACTGTGTTAGGCTTCTAAATGTGCTCTATGCTTTCTGCCTCTGCTCCCACTACAGTCTGTTCCCTACACAACAGCATCATCTTTTAAAAATGAAAGATCATGTACTTTTCTATTCAAAATTTGCCAGTGTCCTAGCCCATGGAGAGTTAAGAGCTGAAGTCTTTCAGTAGCCTACAAGGCCTTCCCTGCTAGGATCCCCACGCTGCTGTTCTAGTATGCAGGCCAAAAGGAGCTGAAGCTCAATAAGGCCTTTCTAAGCTGAGTCAGATCCCTTTATACACTTTGCACAAAGGCCCTCCTAGGACTCTGTCTATACCTCGTTGGCCAAAATTCAGATTGTTGGCCATTATGTGGTTGTAAGGGAGAGTTGGACATAAAAGAGGTCCTTTGTTCTAGATGGTGACATATTCCACTAAAATTGGCATTCTTTAACTAAGGTGGAAGAACAGGATGGATATTTGGTGGTGGGGGGTAACCTAAAGTCTTTGCCACATAGAATAATGCCCTTCTTTTTACGTTTGTAGGACTCTGTGCATTTGGGATCCCAACACTGCTATGCTTTTTGAGTTCTTAGGTCTGTCTATCATAGAATTCACAGCCGCTTCTCTTCTTCTCACGTGGCAAGTGACTCTTGGCCGGGTACCTGACCCCATGAGTCCTCAATTTTATCTTCAGATTTTTATTTTATTTTAGGTGTTCTAGAAAGCCAAGTGATCCAAGTGTGAGAAAACTGTGTATAAGATAAAAGTAAGTAACACATTGAGGATGTGAGAATTGTCCTTGTGAATAATGGCTGGACATCAAGATCTCTATAGCAACTATGCAGGAGACTTGTTTATTCAATTTCTGGCTCTTGACTATTTCCTAGATAATTGCTTTTTATATCTAAAAGATAAGGATTCCACTTAAAATATATAACACCACAATTTCATTACCACATTGAAAAGCATGGACAGTAACTAAGTTAGTATTCATATTTAAAAAAATTTTTCTTTTTACGGTTGGCTTACCCAAATAATGATCCAAACAAGGTCCATGTGTTGTATTTGCTTGCTATATCTCTTCTTTTGTTCTTTGTGCTTCCCTTTTTCTCCTTTTAATTTATTTGTTGAAGAATATCATTGTTGCCCTACAGAATTTCACATTCTAAATTTAGCTGACTGAATTCCCTTGGTCTTATTTATCCAGTTCCTCTGTCCCTTGTATTTTCTGTGCCATTTGGCTAGATCTAGAGGTTTGATCAGACTCAGGTTTGCTTTTTTGGGGCAAGAATGCTTCATAGGTGATGCTGTGTACGATCTATTACATTACATCAAGAAGATTAATCAGTGAGTTTAGGTGTTGTTGGTATCCATCTATTAAGAAGTTCCCATCAGTGTTTCATTCAAAGGCTATATAGCTGTTTAATGATCATTAACTAAATCCATGGTTTCATGGTGGGTTTTAAAATGGTGATACGCTATCATTTTATCTCCATTTATAGCTTGAATTTTTCTGTAAGAAAAAGTTTCCCTCTATTATATAGTTACCCTGAGGTTGCGGTGGTGAGGTGGGATAAATGTTCGATTCTATCCCATTATTTACTAGTTTTGGTAATAATGTCTTGGTACCCTTAAGTATTAGTTATCTATTTCTGCTGTAACAAGTGATCACAAATATACTGGCTTCATATGACACAAATGTATTGTCTTGCACTCCTGGAAGCCAAAGTCTAGAATGGCTCTCACTAGGTTTATATCAAGGTGTTGGCGGGGCTGTATTCCTTCTGGAGCCTTTAGGTGGAGGTCTTTTTCCTTACCTTGTCCAGCTTTTGGAAGCTGCTTGCATTCTTTGGCTCATGGCCCCCACTTCCATAACATCTTCAAATTACTGTTTGACTCTGACTCTTTTGTCTTCTTTTTCCACAGTTAAGGATCCTTGTGAGTGCATTGGGCCCACCCAGATAATCCAGGATAATCTCCTTGTTTCAGGGCCACTTGATTAGCAACCTTAATTCCATCTGCTACCCTGATTGTCCTTTAGTGTGTATCCTAATGTATCCACTGGTTCTGAGGATTAGATTGTGGCTATCTTCGGAGACCATTACTCTGCTTTCTACGCATCTGCTAAAGTTGACCGGCGAAGCTTTTTAAAAATATTTGTTTTTTGAGTATCATGACTAACTCACTTGGATGTGATTTATTACATTGCAATTAATTATTCTCTTTCCTGCTCAGATTGCTTCCTATTTGGCCAAGTGGATGCCCTTTCAGGTTGGCTCCTAAATCTTCATTCGTCTTTGGTAGCTTCCTTGACTTACGGTATATAGGGCCTAGGTAATCTGAGGTGGTCAGATAAGTAAACTCCAAATGTGATGTAACGTTGCAAATCAATCTGAAATATTTTCCAGCTTTCTATTATTTTCCTCCCTCTTCTTTTTTATTTTTTATTTAAAAAAAAATTTTTTTTTTTTTAAGATTTTATTTATTTATTTGACAGACAGAGATCACAAGCAGGCAGAGAGGCAGGCAGAGAGAGAGAGAGGAGGAAGCAGGCTCCCTGCTGAGCAGAGAGCCCGATGCGGGGCTCGATCCCAGGACCCTGGGACCATGACCCGAGCCGAAGGCAGAGGCTTAACCCACTGAGCCACCCAGGCGCCCCCCTCCCTCTTCTTCAAGTAGAGGGTAAGATTCATCATATTTTAGCCTGGTTATTACTGCTTATGGAGTATGGGGTCTAAGACTGTGATCAAGTGAAGGTATTTTTAGGTTGACTTCATTTCTCCAAGGCCTCACTTAATGATTATTGTTACTCTGTGGAGATAATTTTTTTATTACGTATATGTAGAGTTTAAGTTGTTTGAGTAGATTTCCTAAGCTTTAGTAAAACGTATAGAAGCAGATCTTTATTAAAAAAAAAAAATCTGGGGGTGTCTGGGTGGCTCAGTGAGTTAAAGCCTCTGCCTTCGGCTCAGGTCATGATCCCAGGGTCCTGGGATCGAGCCCCAAGTCGGGCTCTTTGCTCAGCAGGGAGCCTGTTTCCCTTCCTCTCTCTGCCTGCCTCTCTGCCTGCTTGTGATCTCTCTCTGTCAAAAAATTAAATAAAATCTTTAAAAATAAAAAAAATCTATTTATGCATGTTGAGTAAAACAACAGAAGAAACTAATCTACTTTAGCTAAAGCTGTTCAGAACCATCTATAAATACTTTATGTATATCATATAGCCTCTTTTGGTTTGCAAGGAACAGAATCCCATCAGGATATATTTTGTGATGAGGGTTTATTGTCTGTTCTTGGGAAGTACAGAACCCCAGGAAATCGTTCATATACTTCTTGGAAAAGTAGAATGTTCTTCTAGATTTCATGGCTATGGCTCATCTTTCTTCTTCGTATCGCCACTCCTGATGTTTCTACTGGTATTGCTGTAACACCTCCCTTTGATTACCTCATGACTGCTTACAGATAGCTTCTGTACCATTTACTCCCTCTGTCATTTTCTGTGGCTCTCAGATTCCCTGAGAAAAAACCTGAATGGATTGGATCATCACTGGCCAACATAGAGTGTCCTTGGGCAGTTCCTGTGTAAGTCACATCAGAGGCGTCTGGCCTGTAGACTGTTATCTTTGATCCAGCTGTGAATCCCTGGTCTGATCAACTGTGGCCAAGAATGTAGGGTCTCAGGATACAACCTTGGAAATCTATGAGGAATTTCTTGTGGTCAGATTGCCAGGAAGGAAACTCTTGAGTGTGGCAGGCCACCAAAGTGTCTAGTATAGGGTAGTTCTTCAAAACAGCAAATTACTTCTGTTTTCTTTAAAGGTAAGGACAAGGAGGCCATAAATCCTAGAGGGGTAGTTTGAAGAGTGGAATTTGCCTGTTGATTGACCCCCTGCCCCCGCCAAGGCTAAACTACTCTAGTCATGTGCCTTGAAGGGAGCCATTTGGCTAAATGAAATATTTGGGAATTTTCTGGGGAGCGGGCATAAGTATTTCCCATCACTGATCAAAAAACTCAGTATGACTATGAAGTGGGAACATTATGTTGAGCTGTAACCTGTATGTGTAGTATATTTTGAACAAACTGCCTATTTTTGTTTTTATGTTGTTTTTTTACTTTTTTTTTTTTCCTTTGTAGGAATTCCATATAAACAACTGACAGTTGGCGTCCCCAAAGAGATTTTCCAAAATGAGAAGCGGGTGGCCTTGTCTCCTGCTGGTGTTCAGGCCTTGGTCAAGCAGGGTTTTAGTGTGGTCGTGGAATCAGGTGCTGGTGAAGCTTCCAAGTTTTCTGATGATCACTACAGAGCAGCAGGTGCCCAGATCCAAGGGGTGAAGGAAGTGCTGGCTTCTGATCTGGTGGTCAAAGTAATTATTCTTTTCCCGCATCATTTATAGCATGCTGACTTTTTTTTTTTTTTTAAAGGTTTTATTTATTTAGTTGTCAGATAGAGAGAGGACAGGAGTGAGCACAGGCAGACAGAGTGGCAGGCAGAGGCAGAGGGAGAAGCAGGCTTCCTGCTGAGCAAGGAGCCCGATGTGGGACTCGATCCCAGGACGCTGGGATCATGACCGGAGCTGAAGGCAGCTGCCCAACCAACTGAGCCACCCAGGCATCCCAGCATGCTGACTTTTAAAAAACTTTTCATAAGAAAATTGTATTACTCTCTTGCTATGTCTCTTCATATTTTCAAACAATGCCTTTTCTCAGAGAAATGCTTGCATGTTGTGAATGTTCTTCATATTTCAGTAGAACTTTTTTTTTTTTTTTTTAAAGATTTTATTTATTTATTTGTTAGAGAGAGAGAGAGAGCGTGAGGACAGGCAGACAGAGTGGCAGGCAGAGGCAGAGGGAGAAGCAGGCTCCCTGCCAAGCAAGGAGCCCGATGCGGGACTCGATCCCAGGAAGCTGGGATCATGACCTGAGCTGAAGGCAGCTGCTTAACCAACTGAGCCACCCAGGCGTCCCTTCAGTAGAACTATTATCAGGCAGTGTGATCCATGGTTAACCAGGAGGGGAGAAAGTGATCTTCCTTTTTACATTTGTTGTGTGGAAATTGCCTTCTTTTTGGCTGGGGAGAATTTGCACTTCCTGGTTCAATATATATCTAAAATGCCTACAGGTAAGTTTTTAACTGCTACTGGAATAGAAAAAAGGCATGGAATTCCTCCTGGGACTGAATGTACAGTGATCTTCTGGTACATAGAAGGAACAGTGAGGTAATTGACATAAGTGCTATTTCTAGAGAGGGCCGCGCTACCCGGATCAAGCAACATGGGGCTGAGTGGAAAGTAGCCATACCTACTTTAATAAAAGGTTTTAGTATACAATAGAATCTCTGTGCTGAAGAACTTTAGATGTAAAATCTAAAGTAAAAATTCATATAGAGAAAGGAAGAGATTGCATCACAAGTCTAGCAGAGACAATTACTAGAGGGGAGCATTAACTTAAATCCTTAGCCTTCTGCAACCAAGATAAGGAGGAAAATAGAGATCGTAGGAGCATGATCATTAGGCTGGAAGAAGCTCTTTCCTTTTTCAAGAAACACGAGCTGTGTGTGTGTGTGTGTGTGTGTATGTGTATTAATTTCTAAGATGAATCAGTCACATAATTTTTTTTCATAATCTCTACTGAATAACTTGGGTAGGGTCTTAGTGCTTTTTGCAGAAGACACAAAATTTTTTGCTGTAGACATTAATAGTAAAATTTATAGACATTATAGACATTTATAACATTTATAGACATTAATAGTAAAATTTATGGTATGTAGGTAAGTTGCAGTTCAACTAAAGCTTTTAGAATGTTTAGGTGTGTAGATGCTTGGTGATATAACTTAGTATATTAAAAGAGCTTAGATAGAAAAATAAGTATAATCCATTCCAATATCTGCTCTAGGGATCAAAAACTTTTGAGACATCCCACAGTAAAGGGTTGGTAGGGTACACCTAAGTTTTGGAAATGCTTTGTGTTCTTATTAGAGACTCAGTGTGTAGGAGCATGTTAAAAGCATTGAGAAATCCTGTAGTATAGAAACTTATATAACTCTGTGCTTGCATTAATAAACTCCTTGGCTTTGGGACCTATTTTTTTTTATCAAGCCTGTTACTGTCTTGAGGAACTAGTGATCCAAAAAGCACATTCAGGGAAACATTCTGTTGACTTAAATCACTCAGATGCCAACTGTTTCAGCTGAGCATTTGATAGGGGCCAGTAGCATTAATGCAAAGTTGTCCTCTAATTTTTATTAAATCTATATTATAGATTCTCACTGAGGAAAAATAGACCTTGCTAGAGAGTCTTAATTAAAGTCCAGAACCTTAATTAATTAATTAAAATCACATGCATCACTAGAGCAGCAACTGACATGGGAGTAACCAATAAAGGTGTCTCATAGGTAAATTGAGTTGAAATGCTGTGGAATGAAAATATTGACCCAGTGTCTGTGTTTCTGTTTCCTTTTAAAATGTAAGTCCCCGAGCTATTGTTTTCTGGGCTTATTTGCCTAAGAACACGGCTGCGAAATGAGAGCTAATGAAATGATACATGTTAATTGGAGACTGATTTTTAAACTTGGATATAAAACACATTTTAAAAGCCAGCCAATGAATTGGCTTACCTGAATGCCTGCAGGAACTTAGGAAATGCTGGTGATAGTAAAGCCATGTTACGAGCCTTAAAGACATTGAAGTCATTAAGGTCCCTGAAAATGGCTATAAGAAATAAAAAAAAAAAAAAAACAAATCTAAGAGAAAAGCCACATTTTAAAGTAATTTTTAGGTGGAATTAAAAAAAATGTGGTTTCAGAACATGGACATTTGAAACTTCCTAACATATGGTGTGTATGTTCATTGACTTACTTGATACTTCTTCCCAGAACAGAGTTGCTTTTTGCTTAAGTGCAATTCAGCAAGGGTACTAGTTTGAATAGTGTTCATCCATAAATAATCCCCTGGAATTTTAAGGTGTCATAAATCTATAGGTATGACAGTGGAGAGTTTAGGTTATACTGTTCTTAACTTCTTGCCACTCCAAATGTTTGTGCTTGCCAAAATTTGCAAGAATTGAAGAACACACAACAAAAACTCCCTGTCCATTTTTTCTAATATCTCTTAATCTTACCAGAATAATAATGTGCTCTGTACTCAGACCAGTTCATAGGTCATCAATCAGAGGACAGATGGCAAAGATCTTTGTGTTCCTTACCTCGTTTAGGAGTTTAGTCAGAAATTTATTGCTGAAAGATTACTTCTGGAGTGTTATTTCAATCATGGCATATTATTTACATTGTCCTAGTTACTTAAAAATATGATAAAAATATTTACATTTTTAATCGGTGACTTTTTTCCCTCAGGTACGAGCCCCCATGGTTAACCCAACGTTAGGTGTTCATGAAGCTGACCTTTTAAAGACATCGGGAACACTGATTAGCTTTATTTACCCAGCCCAAAATCCAGACTTGCTAAATAAACTTTCTAAAAGAAAAACTACAGTTTTGGCAATGGACCAGGTTCCAAGAGTCACAATTGCTCAGGGATATGATGCGCTAAGCTCCATGGCCAACATTGCCGGGTACGTTGATTCTTTTCCATTTCAGTTGAACAAAAGTACAGTGGTGCTCTAGAAACATGCTCATTGTAGCCCTTCTCTCTTACAGGGGTTTTACCTGTAATAATTGTTGGAGATCGCAGGTTTTTGAAAGTTTGCTTATTTTTAAGTCTCATTTTATTTTTTCCCAGTTATAGGAAACGACTCTTCGTGTTATAGTCTGCTCTACACCCTTTTTTAGTCTTCATAGATAGAAGCTTTTTTTCCTTGCACTGAGCAAATGATTATGAAATTATTTGTATGAGGAATAGACTCTCTTCTGCATATGTGTGGATACGTGAACTGCCTATTTTTTGTGATATGATATGTGATATGTTGAGATGGCTATTTTTTTCAAGTTTTATTGAGATATGATTGACTTATAACCTTGTATAAATTTAAGGGATAAACATAATGATTTGATATATCAGTATATTGTGAAATGATTACCACAGTAAATTTAGTTGATATAAATGGCTGTTTTTTATAGGTGAAAAATGGTTGGATATTAGCAATTTCATAGGGTTCAACCTAATGTATATATGTTAGTATTTGCTATTTTAATTAGGTTTTACTTAGGTAAATTCATAAACTATTTAATGAATAGGGAAGATATCTGGACTTGAGGAAGTTTCATCTGGTGTCAAAACTCATATTGCTGAGGGCTAACTATGTCCTCTTACCTTTGCCTGCCACTCACATGTTCCCCCGGTACCGGCTGGAGTGCTGTGTAGAGAGGAGACTAAGGCACTTTCTGCTTGCAGGAATGTGGTTCAGACTGAGGAATCGTGCCTGCCCTGGGGAGGAATGGGAGTAGCTGTATGAGTGTAGCCTTTTGCTGACTTTGCTAGAGAGTGGGAAAAATCTGGAAATAGATGATGCTTCTGAAATCACCTCCTCTAAGAGACAAGTTGAATTAGGTTTTAAGCATGAAAACCATTGGTAGTGACAATTTGCTCATATGAATGAGGCACCAACAGATGAAAATGGTTAAATAAACAATGCTTGAAAGCGAGACTAACTTGAATAAAGCTTTTTATGGCCTGACACATGAGCTGAAGTTTTTCTTAGGTTTTATATCTTAGATGTAGTGTGTCCAATAGGCCAATAGAGCAAATAGATTCTACTGTGGGTTTCAACTGTCCGTTTTTGATAGAAAAGCAGAAAAAAAGTGGACAAATTAAAAACACATTTTGTTATTCTTACTATAATATGGCCAACGGTTGGTTTGGAAGATGATTTCTGTGATATAAAGTATAATCAAAGGACAGAATTTTTGCCGTATTATTTAGTTTGTAGAAAAGTTACATTAGGTATTTTGGGACTAAACATTTTCTGTAGAGAATGTACAATGTAATCTGTTAAGCCTGCGGTTGATTTTGTCTTGTGAAATGCATATATGTGAAAGGTTATCAAAGTCAGTGGCTCTAGATCAGTGGTTTTTAACTATGGAATCTTGAGCGAATGAAGTATTACGAGGCGATATTAACAAATCCAGGAAGAGTGGCCTGGCTTGAATTGAGGGATGGAGGGTGTCCAGAAACGTGCTTATTCTCTACCCTTCCTGGAATGGCTCCAGAGCTGGCTGAAATTTGAACCTTTGGGGTTTTATGGGGCACAATGTAAAGAACCACTGTCTTGTGTCCTGATCTGATATATACAAAGGGCAGAGTTGCAGGTGTATCTTCTGGTGTACTTATCCACACAGTATGTGATAAATCACTATCTAACTCACACACATAGTCACGTTACAGTGAGGGCACACTCCTTCCAGTTCACTGATGTTCATTCTGGGCTAATTTGTTCTCATCAAAAAAAGGACAAACTGTTACCGCTTTTTCCCCCATCAGCATTTTCTTGTACATTTCCTGCATGCTCCATCTCATTTTTTTGTTATTTTTTCAGCATAGCAACTGAATCTTTTGAAATACTCCAGTGTCTTACAGTGGCCTTTGAATCTTTATTATGTTTGCTTTTTGAAAATTTCTATGACTTGGATTTGGAAGTAAGACTAACAAATAACATAATCTCTAAAATACTGTTTTCCTGCTATAATAATATTTAACTTAAAGTAATAGTGGTTACCATTTTTTTTTTTAAAGATTTTATTTATTTATTTGTTAGAGAGAGAGAGAGAGAGAGCGAGCACAGGCAGATAGAGAGGCAGGCAGAGGCAGGAGAAGCAGGCTCCCTGCCGAGCAAGGAGCCCGATGTGGGACTCGATCCCAGGACGCTGGGATCATGACCTGAGCCGAAGGCAGCTGCTTAACCAACTGAGCCATCCAGGCGTCCCAGTGGTTACCATTTTATACTTTTGCATCCATTGTCTTATCAAGTATTATTTTATAAAAAATAGGATCAGGGTTTTATTGTCAGCTAGCAAGTAGATCTTATTACATAGTTGCATTGTGATTTTAATTGTTTGTATGTTATCAAGTGAGACTGCAGAAGTGCCTTTAAGGTATAAAATGATCTGAAAATGAACTTTTACTCTAATATGTTAAAAATATCCTAGTAAGGAGCATTGATATATTTTGCAAGTTTTTCTTGCACAGAGTATTTCTTTAGCCAGAAACACTAATATTTACCCAAGCATTTATTGTGGCAGGCTTTGTTCTAAGAGCTTCACCTGCATTATTCCATTTAGTCCTTGCAACAACACTAAGAGACAGATGCTTTTTTGTCCCCACTCTATAGACGAGGAAACCAAGGATTAGAGAATAATAGAAATTTACCCAAGGTCACAAAGCCTGGTTAGTGGTAGAATTGGGACCTGAGCTGAGGGCAGTCTGTTTCAGCATCCCATGCTTCCAACCACTGGCGATCACGGGAAGTGTTTTGTTTGTTTGTTTGTTTTTAAATTCTCCACCTCTCTCTGTTTCTCTGTTTACTCATCTACAAAATGAAGGTAGTAACAGTACCTTTCTACAGGATTGTGGAGGTTAAAGGAGTAGGTATCCATGCAACGGTGAGAACAGTTTTTGACAGGTTTCATGCTTAAAACCCAATTCAACTTGTCTCTTAGAGGAGGTGATTTCAGAAGCATCATCTATTTCCAGATTTTTCCCACTCTCTAGCAAAGTCAGCAATAGGCTACACTCATACAGCTACTCCCATCCCACCCCAGGGCAGGCACGATTCCTCAGTCTGAGCCACATTCCTCCGAGCAGAAAGTGCCTTTCCTCTCTACACAGCACTCCAGCCAGTACCCGGGGAACACGTGAGTGTACTAGTGTACTAGTGTATTAGTAGGTACTAGAAAATGTTAGCGACTTTCCTTTGATGATTAAAGAAAGCTTAATTGGCAAGGTAGGATAATAGAGGAGTCTAAGTTCTTTCATTTCATGGGAATTTTTTTTTTTTTCAGTTATAAAGCTGTTGTACTAGCAGCAAATCATTTCGGACGGTTTTTTACTGGTCAGATCACAGCTGCTGGAAAAGTTCCTCCAGCTAAGGTAAGAAAAACTTTCCATGTTTCTTCGTAATATGAATGGATGAAAAGTGAGGGTAGGTGTAATACTAAAAATACGGTTGTTTTAAAAGTTTTGTTCCGGGGGCACCTGGGTGGCTCAGTGGGTTAAAGCCTCTGCCTTCCGCTCAGGTCATAATCCCAGGGTTCTGGGATCGAGCCCCAAGTCGGGCTCTCTGCTCAGCAGGGAGCCTGCTTCCCTTCCTCTCTCTGCCTGCCTCTCTGCCTACTTGTGATCTCTGTCTGTCAAATAAATAAATAAATAAATAAATAAAATCTTAAAAAAGAAAAAAACGTTTTGTTCCGTGTTGACTTCATGCTGATAACCCTGTGGCACATATATGGACACACGGTGGAGCCTCAAGGCTGTTTACAGATGCTTGACAGTAAAGAATTTGGACATTTTTGGAAGTTCTAGTGTTTTTCTGTTTTTGACTTACTAAGTTGAATTCTTGGAGGGTTTCTGTGTAGCGTGTTTATTACTGATTTTAAAAAAAAAGCTTCAAGATACCATTCAGTAAGTTCTCGATTTCCCAATGTTGTGCCGCTTGGTTCATAGGAAAGATTGTCTTAGTTCAGCAAATTCTCGATTTTCCAACCGTTAAATTTCACTCACAGAAAAGGTTGTCTTAGTTTTTTCCCTTTTCTTCAAAAATGGGTTAAGAGGATGGGGGAGGGTAGGGAGGTGGCGTAATCCAGGTCTTTGGCAGAGAGAAGGGTATGGTTTCTTCATTCTACATTGAAAGCTGAGAGGAGCCGTCGATGAGCGGTGGGGATGGCTAGGTGGAAGAAGAGATTGCATCCAAACTCTTCAACACCGCATCCACTAAATGACAGTGTAAGCACATTGTCTGGGTAGAGGAAAGAGGACTGAGGAGTATGTCTGTAGGTACAGGTTTCCTTGGTTCTTCCTGCTCTTAAGTACTTCATTATACAAACTGAGAACTCTTATGAGATAAATCTCCCAGAAAAAAAGATGAAAAAAGGAAAAAAAAAAGATATGGCAGCTTTGAGGAATCTGGTGGTATATTGCCTTAAAAAAAGGCCAGGTGAGGAAAATGGCAAGTGGCTTAAATGGAGGCCAGAATACACAGCAAGGAAATTTAGCAAAAACAACAGGGATGTGACATACGAAGGGATTACATTTTTTTGGGGGGGTGGTGGACTTTATTTATTTATTTAAATAATCTCTACACCCAGTGGGGCTCGAACTCATGATCCCAAGACCAAGAGTCACATGTTCTTTTGACTGAGCCAGCCAAGCGCCCCTGAAGTGAGTCTGTTTGATTTCTTTGTCAGGATCATAGGTCTGGCACTCATGGCAGCCAGCAGTTCAGTATTGTTTTTAAATTGGCTGAATGCTTTGATGCACAAACATATTACTTAGTTTTGGTTAGACTTTTTCCTGAAGTATGTGGAAACCTAGAGGAAAGCTGGGAATATATTAGAGATTAAAATGTGAAACAAAAAACGAGAGGCTTAAAGGAAGGAGAATCAATCAGAAGGTAGAAAAGAGACTGTCTTTACTGAGAATTTATTTATTTATTTATTTAAAAGATTTTATTTATTTATTTTATTTATTTATTTGACAGATGGAGGTTACAAGTAGGCAGAGAGGCAGGCAGATGGGTAGGTGGGAATTTATAAAGCTTCACTGTTTCTGTGTCTGTGGGTGGCTTTTTTTTTCTTTTTAAACACAGCCACAAGGAGTTGCCTTAATTGACTGGGGAGTATAATAGAACTTTTTTTCTGGGAGGCCCATTCCAGACTAGAAACAACAGTGCTCTTACTGTGTTTCTTAGAAGGCGGGGGTGATTCTTGTTTCTGAGGAATTCTTTGGTTTTCTTGGCTCTGACCCTTCCATGGCTAGGGAGAATCATTGTGTTGCTGTGGTACAGTTCATTCATAATGGTTCAGAATTACATAGTTTGTCACCTGCTGTTCTTTCAGAAGCATTTGAGCTCCAAGTATGGGGTAGAGTGGCTATTTCACCAAAGTTGTACCCATCTTTGAAACCTATTTTGATGTCTTATGAACATAGAGAAATCTTCACATTTGAGAGGGGAGATGTAGCTAGAATGCTACACTGGGAATTTGTTTC
Source organism: Taxidea taxus jeffersonii (assembly GCA_003697995.1). Taxonomy (NCBI): domain Eukaryota; kingdom Metazoa; phylum Chordata; class Mammalia; order Carnivora; family Mustelidae; genus Taxidea; species Taxidea taxus. The sequence continues at coordinate 9,219 of RCUC01115941.1, read as the reverse complement.
AGTACAGGAAGCTTTTATACACTGGGAAAGACCTAGTAATCTTTAATGTATGTACTGTTCATCAGACTGTACGTGGCTTCCACACGGAGATGCTGGTTGTCTGTTTTCAGTGAAGGTTGTGGGCCTTTGTCAGCAGGTGTTCCCTTGATAAATTTATAAAAACAATGGTGGTTCCATTAAAGAGTTGTCTGTCCACTCAGTGTATTAACTGAGGGCTGTTCACCACCAGCACACCTGGTGTGTTATTGAGTTAACTGTGTAGTATCCTAGCCGCTGACAGTTATTAGCTGATGGTTTTTCATAATCAGTTGATAATGAACTTTATTTAAAACATACCATTCTGCCCTTTCCCCTAGATTCTGATAGTTGGTGGTGGTGTTGCTGGGCTGGCTTCTGCAGGTGCAGCAAAGTCGATGGGTGCAATTGTTCGAGGATTTGACACCAGGTAAGTGCCTTTCTAGTGATGGCTGTTAAGGCAAAAGCATTTTGTTTCAGGTGGGTATTATGCTTTCTTTAGAATTTATAAATGGCAGTTGCACATTGAAAACTGCTTTATAAGCTCCTTCCACTTAAAACTATTTCTATTTCTTCAATATTAACTCAAAGTGGAAAAATATTATCTAGTGGGGGAAAAAATAATGGAAGGGCCCAGACTTAGTACCGAAGAAATCATTTAAAAAGTAGAGGAATTGGGGGCATCTGGGTGGCTCAGTCATTAAGCATCTGCCTTCAGGTCGGGTCATGATCCTAGTGTCCTAGGATTGAGCCCCGTATTGGGCTCCCTGCTTTATGGGAAGCCTGCTTCATCCTCTCCCTCTCCCGCTGCTTGTGTTCCCTCTCTCGCTGTCTCTCTCTCTGTCAAATAATTAAAAATCTTGAAAAAAAAAAGGCAGAGGAATTGAAAACAGAAGACTTACATTTGCTTTTGTTTCTTTCTGTGGATTAGCAGTGGGACCAGAGTTAATCCTATCCTGAGTTGGTGATATGTTGCTCTACCATGTCCTCTTTCTGTTCAGGATGCATTTACAAATCAGGCAGGACATGACCACCATGTCTGTGAGTTTGAAGAAAGAAAGTAGTAGAGGAGATATTTGGGGGGCACTGGGCTGGTTCAGTCGGTAGAGCAAGGGATCTGATCTTGGGCTCATGAGTTTGAGCTCCATGTTGGGCATAGGGTTTAGTTTAAAAGAAGTCAGCATTGGAGACATTTTGGAGAACAGACAGGTGGCAGAGAGGTAAGGGGTATGCGCTGCATTGTATGGTTGGAAGCAGATAGAGGTGATTGGGCAATAGTAGAGCCCAGGGGAAAGTAGTCAATTAGGTTCACAGTGTACTTTAAACCAGGCATATCAATGTTGTGTAGAATTCTTTAAAGCTGGATACTGGATTTTATTAAATGCTTATTGAGAATGGCTATCATTTATGTGTATGAATACTGTTTCAAGGTTGAAACATGTGGTTGTTATCAGCTGAGATCGGTAGAGGAATAATACCATGGCTAATCTTGAAAATAGAATGATCAAAATTTTCAAAAAAATTTGCAATATTCAAAGTTGGAAAGAGTGTGCATTTCTGGAGTAAGGAATGTTCCATAGAATGTGGTTGTCAGGGCTTACCTGGAGTTTGATGGAGAGCTATCCTGCTCACATGAGAAAAAGGCATTTTTGAAGTAACCAGGCTGCAACACAAGGATAGCCAGAGTCAAGCCTGTCATTAGTGCTGTCTTTTAATTTTTAATATTTGCTGATGTGAAGTCTTTGAAGACAGCCAAACCCAGAGAGAGGGGGTTGTGCAAATTTTCATTGTAGTGACAGTAAGTAGCATTAAAGTGGAAATGTGTATATTCGGCTTAGAGAGGTTTTGAAACTTGATGTTGGGACAGCTACTAAGAGTTTATTAGGTATTTTGATGTCATTGGTTTAGATTGTGTACAGAGCTGATAGCTTGAGGGTGGCTGTTGCTTAACTCCATTTACCGTTTATTAGGATAGTTCAAGTATGCAACGAAGAGAGATGTGCCTGAACTGACATAATGCTTTTCTAAGAATTATAGCTCATTACTCACTATTTTGAAACTAGAGATTGGTATCATATATAAATATGAAATCCAAATGTATTAGAAAACACACTGGATTACAGATTCTTGTTGGAAGACTGAGTAATATATATTTTTGGATAAACATCCTAAAACCTTAAGGACAACTCATTGCCCAGTGATATTAAAGGGGTGTGATTTAAAAATTTTTTCAAATAATAACTAGGAGATTCCCCTAGTAACTATAGTGAACACCCTACTGAATGCCTACATTGAGAAGTTTAGAAAATAATAGCTTTACTTTCTTATCTTTCTCTGTGTGTGTGTGTGTGTGTGTGTGTTGTGTGTTCCAATAAAGTTTAATTTACAAAAACAATTGGCAGGTCAGGAGCTGTCGTTTTTGGACACCTGTTCTAATGCTTACTCTCTCAGGCATTGTGTGATATGCTTTATTTTGTTCTTTACAGAACTCTATGATGTAGGAATAAATAGCACTATTTTACATATTATAAAGAGATATAATCAATTTTATAACATTCAGTTTTATTTCTTATCATAAACATAATACCTGCTTATTTCCCCAATTCAGAAAAATATAAAGAAGTACAAAAAGTGAAAATAGCCTATTCCCTGGAGAGAACTATTAACACCTTTGTATATGTTCCCTTTTCTACATGTTAATTAAAAGTATAATCTTACTAATAGTACTATTTAACTGGCTTTTTTTTGTTTGTTTATCAGTAGATCGTGAAGATCTTTACTTACCTACAAATATATTTAATGGCTGCATAGGATTCCACTGTGTGGAAGTACAGTTATTTACTTAATTAGTCCCCTATAAATGGACATTTTTACTGTATATAAACAATACTGCATGTATTTTCTGTGTCAAAACAGGTATTTTGAGAGATTTCATTATTTCCTTAGGATAAATTCCTAGAAGAATATTTTTGGGGTCAAAAATATTCATGTCTTATATTTTGATATATATTATATGTATATAATATATATATGATATATAATAGTTTTAAATGATAATTATTTTGAAGGTAGAGATTCCAAAATAGGGGATGCTGGGTGGCTCAGTCAGTTAATCCCAGGGTCCTGGGATCAAGTCCTGCATCCTGCTTCTCCCTCTGCCTGCTGCTCCTGCTCCCCCTGCTCATGCATGTGTTCTGTCTCTCTCTGACAAATAAATAAAATATATCTTAAAAAAGTTACAAAAAAGCACTTATGGTTCTGATTATGCATGTTCATTATTGAAAAATACAGAGAGGGACGCCTGGGTGGCTCAGTTGGTTAAGCGGCTGCCTTCGGCTCAGGTCATGATCCCAGCATCCTGGGATGGGTCCCACATCGGGCTCCTTGCTCGGCAGGGGAGCCTGCTTCTCCCTCTGCCTCTGCCTGCCTCTCTGTCTGCCTGTGCTCGCTCCTGTGCTCTCTCTCTCTCTGACAAATTAAAAAAAAAGAAAAATACAGAGAAACCTTAAGGAGGAAAAGAAAATTACCTTTTATAATTCTCCCAGCTAGATAAAATTGCTAATGATTTTTTGGGCATCATTTCTTACAGATATTTATGTAGATACCTTTTGATCAAAATTATGATCATTCACACACACATATATGTCATTTTATTTTTTTTGTCATTTTAAATTTATCTTATTTCCTTAAAAATAGTAGACATTTCTAAAACTTGGTAAACAGTAGTATACCTTTGGCTGTAAGGAATAGAAAACAACTCAAACTGGCTTAAACGCTGAGAAAATGTATTAGCTCTCCTAAATGAAAATTCATGGGAAGGACTCCCTTTCTCACACGCGCGTCAGCAGCGCATTGGTGCCCTCTAGGACCAGGTTCTTTCGGTCCTTTCTGTTGTCTTCAGCTTTGGCTCATTTCCATGAGTCACATGTTGGCTTCCGCAGGCAATCTGGACTAGAAGTTTCCTCGTTCAGGGCAGCAGAAAGGTGAGGACCTCTTGCTCAGTCATGGCCTACCCTTTGGGTCTGTTCTCTCTGACCCTGATGGTTGCTGGGGACTAGTAGGCTCAGACCACAGTTTCCCCAAGTTCCCTGCTGGCCAGAATTACCTACAGCTCTTGCTAAAAATAAGCTTCTGGCCTCTCTGTGGGAGATTGTAACTCAATGGGTCTGGGAAGGGGCCTACGAATTTGAAGTTTAACAAGCCCCTGAAATAATCACTGTCATCAGGGGTGTTTGGGACTCACTATAATGGGAGGGGTGTTGACAAGTCAGACACACCATCCAGCGCGACTGAGATCTTTGCTGGCTCTGGTTTTCCAGCCGGTACACGGTGCATGGCTAGTGTTTATTTATTTATTTATATTTATTTTTATTTTTAAGATCTCTTGTTCATTTGCAAGGGAGAGAGAGAGAGAGAGCCCACAAGTAGGGGAAGGGGCAGAGGGAGAGGGAGAAGTGGTCGTCCAGCTGAGCAGGGAACCTGAGATCATGACCTGAGCCACCCAGCTGCCCCTAGTGTTTATTTATTTATTTATTTTAAAACTGAATGTATTTTTATATAATTTAAATGTATTGGCTCTATGGGGCGCCTGGGTGGCTCAGTGGGTTAAGCCTCTGCCTTCAGCTCGGGTCATTGTCTCAGGGTCCCGGGATTGAGCCCCATATCAGGCTCTTTGCTCGGCGGGGAGCCTGCTTCCCCCTCTCTGCCTGCCTCTCTGCCTACTTGTGATCTCTCTCTCTCTGTGTCAAATAAATAAATAAAATATTTTAAAAAAATGTATTGGCTCTTTATACCTTTTATAGGTTGTTTTTTTCAAGCACAATTTAATGAGGACTAGGGACAAAAAATCACTTTGTTAAAATACTTCTAAGAGTCATTCATGAGAGAGAGGTCCCCCTAATTCAGAACATTTATAAATGAAGACTTCAGCCGGAGTGATTTGAATGAAGTCAAATCTTAATGTAGGTCAGTGTTCACATCATCATTGACAGTGGGGCCCTAAGAATCAGAAGTGATTGCTGGAGTTATCAGCAGTGAAATTCCTTTTGTGACTGAAGTAAGTAGAAGTTGGAATTCCCTATAGTTTTAATTTTTCCAGAAAAAATTAATTTTCATAGAAGTGGCACAAACTTTTGGAAATAACTGAAATAGTCCAGTCAGAGATATCAAAAGAAAATCTCCAATTTTGCATATATACAGTTTGCTCTTCTTAAAACTCAACACCCAAAAAACAAACAATCCAATTAGAAGGACAGAAGACATGAATAGACATTTTTCCAAAGAAGACATGCAGGTGGCCAACAGACACATGAAAAGATGCTCACCATCACTGATCATCAGGGGAATACAAATCAAAACTACAATGAGAGGGATGCCTGGGTGGCTCAGTTGGCTAAGCAGCTGCCTTCGGCTCGGGTCATGATCCCAGCGTCCTGGGATGGAGTCCCACATCCGGCTCTTTGCTCGGCAGGGAGCCTGCTTCTCCCTCTGCCTCTGCCTGCCACTCTGTCTGCCTGTGCTCGCTCTCTCTCTCTCTCTCTCTAACAAATAAATAAATAAAATCTTAAAAAAAAAAAAACTACAATGAGAGATCACTTCACACGTGTCAGGATGGCTAAAATGAATAACACAAGAAACATCAGGTGTTGGTGAGGATGTGGAGAAAGAGGAACCCCCTCTCACTGTTGGTGGGAATGCAAAGGGGTACTGCCACTCTGGAAAACAGTTCCTCAGAAGGTTGAAAATAGAACTACCCTATAATCGGGGCACCTGGGTGGCTCAGTGGGTTAAAGCCTCTGCCTTTGGCTCAGGTCATGATCCCAGGGTCCTGGGATCGACATTGGGCTCTCTGCTCAGTGGGGAGCCTGCTTCCCCCTATCTCTCTGCCTACTTGTGATTTCTGTCTGTCAAATAAATAGCAATCTAAAAAAAAAAAAAAAGAGCTACCCTACAGTCTGGCAATTGCACTACTGAGTATTTACCCAGAGAATACAAAAATACTAGTTCTTTTTTTTTTTTCAAAAATACTAATTCAAAGTGATACATGCACCCCAATGTTTATAGCAACATTATCTGTAATAGCCAAATTATGAAAGCAGCCCATTGACTAATGAATGGATAAGGAAGATGTGGTATACACACACACACTCTCTCTCTCTCTCTCACACTCACACACACACAATGGAATTTTGTTCAGCCATAAAAAGTAATGAAATCTTGCCATTTGCAATGACATGGGTAGAGCTGGAGAGCCTAATGCTACGTGAAGTAAGTCAGAGAAAGACAAAAAACAATGATTTCACTCATATGTGGAATTTAAGGAACAAAACAAACAAAAGAAAAAGAAGAGGCAAAGCAAGTAACAGACTCTTAACTGTAGAGAGTAAACTGGTTACCAGAGGGGACGTAGGTGGGGGGGGATGTGGGTGAAACAGGTGATGGGGATTAAGGCGTGAACCTGTTATGATGAGCACTGGGTGATCCATACATCATATGGACATGTTGCCTCACTATATTGTACATCTGAAACTAATATTACATACACTCTATGTTAACTAACTGGAATTTAAATAAGTAAAAACTTAAAAAAAACTCAAAAAAACCCCAAAAAGTGTAGGTAAAAGCTGATCTTGATTTCTGTTAAGGGCCTAAAATAACCACTGCTTTCCCTTCAATAATCACCAGAGCTGCAGCTTTGGAGCAGTTCAAGTCTCTTGGTGCTGAGCCCTTGGAGGTGGACTTGAAGGAATCTGGTGAGGGGCAAGGAGGATATGCGAAAGAGATGTCCAAAGAGTTCATCGAAGCTGAAATGAAACTCTTTGCCCAACAGTGCAAGGAGGTGGACATTCTCATCAGCACAGCGCTGATTCCAGGTACGTCCTTAAGCTCACGCTCATCAGCAAAGCACTTTCACTAGTGGTATTTTAAAAGGACAATGAAAGTTGTTTAACATTGGAATTTCTTTAAGTAAAGATTGATTTACTTTCTAGAAAATGAGAAAGCACATGAAAGGCAGAAAGGACAAAAATCACAGTAGCCAAAAAAAAAAAAAAAAAAAAAAAAAAAAATCACAGTAGCCCCTAGGTAAAGATGATTATTAATAGTGGGATCCATTTTTTCCATATATTTTTATGTAACTGTGTTCATAGTCATATTCTGTATATTGTATTATATTTGTAAGCAATTTCCTTTGTTTATGCCCTTGATGAATTGGTTTTTTAATTTATTTCTGTTCCCTTTGTTAAGATACTACATTCTTATTGTAGGACATTCAAACAGTACTGAAAAATATGAAGAAAAAAAGTACAGACCAGAAGTTGCAGCAAAGATGACCATTATTAATATTTTCATCATTTTTCCATACACTAGAGAGAAAGAGAAGGGGACTTGGGGTGTTTGTGCATGTTTTTGGAAATTCTGGTAAATTCTGGTTTTTTACTAAAGGATATGACACTTTATCACTTTTTAAATCATTTCCTTTGGCATGTTTGGTCTTTGCAACCAAAGTGCAAGCTCTTTGATGGCAGGAATTACTTTTCAACCCTTTACCACATCCTCTTTAAAGAATATTTTTCACTCAATAGATGATTGATTAAACCTTACTGGTTTAGTAAGCAGTTATTAATCAGTAAACAGTAGCTTGATCTAGCAAGATTTTGGCTTTGAAGAAATGTTCCACCCCTCCTCTTCTCCCTTTCCTTCTGATATTGAATAATGACTACCATGCTAACTCTGCTGTTTTCCTTTCTGAAAGGAAGTGGGCCAGATAATGAGAGCTTAGAGGGTTAATGGTTACTTGTGTTAGAATCTTCTAAAGGAGGCTTGCTTTCTCTAGGGGACAGTTAAATTAGAAGTTGCTTTGTCATGAGGTCACGGGAGAGGAGAAGTTCTCTTCTGGCGTCTTCCCACAACCCCCTAGCTGAATAATGTGTATGCAAGGGCAGGGACTTGAGTGACACCACATCTATGAGCTTGTAGGGGAAAATATGTCCTCCAAGCTCTTCTTTCTGTCCTCTCTTTACCCAGATGATCACAGATAGGTGAGCTGGTCTCTCCAGACACCCACAGCCCACCAGAGCTGGCTAGGGGAAGCAGATGGGACGGGCTGGTGATACAGGCTTAACCCACAGAAGAATCTGTGAGTCTAGAAAGGAGGTGGATGCAGATCGGGCAAGCCAGGGGCTCATGGCAGTGTTGGTGAAATCTGCCTGCTGTGATAGGACTCATGAACAAGCAGTGGCAGGAGAGCACTGAAGGATTTTGTCCTTTCCTTTTGTGGCAGTGGCTTGTGGCCCAGCTGTTGCACAGGTGGCTTTTTGAAGGAGGGATGGGGTGGCTTTTGCTGGAGCCCCCATCTGACCTTTAGAAGTTAGCTGCATGTTGGGGAGAGGTTATGAGCTGACTAGGTACAACCGAGGTGGCCAGTAGAGGGTGCTAAAACATTTCCTCATGGAATAAATGATGCCGACGGGAAGCTGGTTTTAGTCAAGGCATGCTTTTTGGACATAAGATAATTTGGACATGATATAAAGAATTATTATTGGTGATAAAGCCTAAAGTAAGCAATACAACTCAAGACTTCTTACATAAAACACATACTCTTTTTAGGGCCTACTCGCTCCAATAATATCTTATTTTTTAAATAAGGACTTTATAGTAAGTGTACTTTAGTAAAAGGTCAAATCCTGCCATAGTCTTTTTTTTTTTTTAAAGATTTTATTTATTTATTTGACAGATAGAGATCACAAGTAGGCAGAGAGGTAGTCAGAGAGAGAGGGGGAAGCAGGCTTCCTGCTGAGCAGAGAGCCGGATGAGATGAGAGGATGAGATGAGATGTGGGGCTCAATCCCTGGACGCTGGGATCATGATGAGCGGAAGGCAGAGGCTTTAACCCACTGAGCCACCCAGGCACCCCTAAATCGTGTAATAGTCTTAAAGAGGATTTGTTAAAGATATTTTGTTAATCTGTTCCACTGAGCCTCTACTGTCGTCCGTCTTTTTTGAAGCAGTGACCTGTTCAGAGCGTGTTCAAGTTAGATGAGTGCCTGACCAATAGACCGGCCCAGAGCAGGCACTCAGAGGGCTAATCTTCTGTTACTTTTTTCCTCCTTTTTTAAAAGATTTCACTTATTTATTTGACTCAGAGAGAGAGAGAGATCACAAGTAGGCAGAGAGGCAGGCATAGGGGGAGGGGGGGGGGAACAG